>MU864427.1:0-130835 GCA_033296905.1 Podospora australis | reverse complement strand
CCCCCCCCCCCCCCCCCCCCCCCCCCCCCCCCCCCCCCCCCCCCCCCCCCCCCCCCCCCCCCCCCCCCCCCCCCCCCCCCCCCCCCCCCCCCCAAGGGTAGCACACTGTAGTTGGCTGTGCGCGCGCTGCGCAACATGTGCAAATCACGTCTGCCGCTCAAACGAACTCTTGACTGGCTCAGGAATATTGTGGCGTTGGCTATGTGTGTCTGCAAAAGAGAAAAAGGGGGAAAGAGAGAGGAAAGGTGCAGATCAACTGGTTGCCATGCAGACAGCAACTGCAGACAGGAACTGCAAGAACTGCAGATTGAGAACGCCCAGGTTTGGTTGGGATGTTCTGGATGTTCCAGCTCTACACGCGAATAGCATGTCTCAGCGCATCAAGATAGGCTAACGTGCGGATGTTTCGGGCAACGGGAGCAACCTGCAACGCCGGAATATTTGACCTGACTCGAGGGATGACGCCATGGGGATGGATATGGGCAAACTGCCAGACGACACATATCATCCAGGGCACCAGTATGTAATCGCCGCTGTGGTTGTAATCCACCACAAACAGTTTGACGGAGGCTTTGAAAAGAGACGATTGGACACCCAACGGGAGCCGCCAGCGACGTCACTTTAGAACACTCACTCTCACAAACCCCAGGGTTTAAGAAAACGAATACCGTTGATGAAAGGCCAAAGAGATGTAAACTGCTTACCTGGTGTAAAAACGACACCCACTGGGGCTGATGCGAATGGAGGTGGGAGATGACTTCAGGCTTGGTCTGTGAAGGCGTACACGCAAGGCCGTATCAACTGTAAAGAATAAGGGTTGGGTTGCCTGTCAGGATGAAAGATAAGGTGGTTGGTCGTCGTCTGGTGACGGATCCGGATGGCAGGTTGACCTATGATGGCGTATGCAACAACCGGGACGGTAAATGCAGTGGAAAGCTAGAAAGACGAACCGACGGAGATGAACTAAAGGACAAGGAGGGAACGAATCTCTGCAGACCTAACAGCGAAGAGGATGATCGCCGTTGTTATGTTTGTGTGTGTGGCAAGGAGATGGAGATGGACGAGGAGATTATCGCATGGTAACAAGGCCGATGAAGCAATGCCAAGAAAACAGCCGGAGGGTTGGAGTGCAGTTGACAGGTCGAAACCGATTAAAGCCTAATGGTAACCAACTGTTTGATAGCGGGAAACTCGATTGCGGAAACGTGAGGTCTTGGGCTCGCCGACTTCAGATATCCCCTGGGCATCTGCTTCTCGACCAAAGGGCAGCGAGAAGAAACCAGCGACAGAGGAGAATAAGTTGGTTGAGGTTCTCCCGAGCCAGGAAAGAAAAAATCTACCTCGCGGCGCGCGCCATAGCAGGCCAAACAGCCAACCATATGAACAACAAAGGGGGCCTTGCTGCGATAACGCTGGGCGATCCAAGAAAGATGACGATGGCCTGGGACGCCAGTTCCGCCACGTGTGAGAACACCAGACTGCGAGGGGATAGAAGCACTCCAGGGCTGTCCTGTACCACAGGCTTACAGCGACAACATCCACGCAAGGGAGTGGGGGGCCAAACTGCCCGTCTTTATTACAGCAGGGTGCCCCCATTTTGAAGTTTTAAGGTGAGATGGCGCCAGATGAGGCAATGGCGCATCCATATTTCTAGACCTGCAAAAAACGCCAAATTTTCCCAGCACTGCTTGTTTGGTCTGGACCAGCTGCTGCCTCGCTTGAGACCGTACTCTGCCATGCCAGTGTCGTAGAGAAGCCAGAAGAGAACTTGTTGAACGGGAACGAACACAACCTTGGTATCGCGATTTTGATTCAACCACACAGGCGGTGGTGCTCGGGTCGCTATCCGCCGACAAACTGATAAGAGAAAGTGGATCGTGCGCTGATCAGCTACCGGTAGCCAACCGGTACCAGTGTCAAGAGCTGCCCTGTGCGTAGCATGCTCCGCTGTGGTGGGGTTTGGCAGGGAGGGGAGTGACGCAGGGGAGCGGGCACTTTGCTTCAAGCTTTCGATATCTTCTTTGCAGTGCACTTTTGTTGATTCGAGATGGTCATGCACAACCGTCAGGTCTCAGACCCTGAGGTTCAGGTAGACCGGATATTGTCTAAGATACCGTGTCCATATGATCTTGTACGGATACAAGGCAGGCAAGCAATATTGATGCGTCTGTCACATATATCCTAGCCCAGCCCCTCTTGATATCAGTCAGGTATCTTTTCCCCTCCTGATCTCCCAAGTCCGAGTCGGCTGGTACACCAACCACACCCTTCGCTCGCATAGTGACATTTCGCCGGGCCTCCTCGGTCTTTCAAGTCAAATTTCTGTATTTCTTGTCTCATATTTCCCCTTTGCTTATAGTCACAAGAAGAGACAGAACGTACAGAATAAGCGCAAAAGATAGCAAAGATTTTTCAAGTAGAACAGAGAGTTCAGACAGATCTGACCAATCCCAGCGCAGAACAGCACCACGGGGGCTTCGTGGGAACAACCAGAGGTTGGGGTTCTGTTGTTCATGACGGTGCAAAGAAGCGAAAGAGGGGCTCACGGAATGCGGCGGGGAGAGGGAGGGGGAGAAAGGGGGTGGATGCCTTGTTAGATCTCTGATCTCTTCACCGCTTTCTTCAGCCTTGAGGTAATCCTTTTTCTCTCCTGAACTCCTGGTGAGTTTCTGAGAGGATCCCAAATCTCGAGTTCTTCCACCCTCCAAGTAACCGTCTCATGAGTTTCTGGAAGCCCGATACAAGATCCCTATATTATCTGGTCTACTCCAAGAAAAAAGAGAAATGAGGGGTTGTCATCCCCGACCCACGTCTTGGAAATTAACCTTCAACGCATTAAGGTAGTGGAGTAATCAAGGCCTAGGCCCCAGACTTCTGGGGTGCCCAAAATACTCGTCTTCTCCAGAGCCCAGAAAGAGTCTAGAGAGCGCGAGACATTTTTCTCCAAACTTCGGGGGTATGGTAACCCCTGAACAACAGACAACGGCAGTTCCCGAGAAACCGCCAGAGGCGTTATCACGAACGCCTCGGTAGGACCGGAGTAGCTATTCGCAAAAGTTGGCGTTAGGGATGAACAGAACAGGGTCATTTTCTTCAGGATCTTGATCCTGTTCCTGGCCAAGGCGGGCTAGCTTCAGTTTTGATCATGGCCACGGATAATGTCCCGGGTGGCTTGCCGAATAAGCGTATTTCTGCCTCTTGATATTCAAGGCATGGCAATGTTTGACACCATCACCTTCTTCACCGCCTCCACTTGAACCATGAATTCCTCTTGCAGGTGCAGCTGCAGCAAGCACGCGATCTAATGTGTCCAATGGGGCGGCTCCCCAAATCCGATGTTTGGCTGACCCAAGCGCAGCATGCGCTATCTTATCTGACGACCCATCCATCGCTATCTTATCAGCAAGGACGACCAGCATGATCACGGCCACGGTACTTTGTTAGCTTGCCTGTCTTTCATTGACATTCATGAAAAACCGCGACGGAATGCCGCAGTTCAATGTTTTGTGTATACATCCCATCTCCAGAATCCCTGGGACCTTGAAACCCCGGCTCTAAATTCCAAGCATGCTCGCTAAATCGTCGCTCATGTGTGCCGGACCGCATAGTCGGTATCCGGCAGATAAAGATGTCTGTCGGCACCCTTGGCCGTCAACACTACCATACGAATCACACCACCCGAACTGCCGTCCCACTTGATAGCCTCCTTCAGTGCCTCCTTGACAAAGCTGACAGCGTCTGCCTCCTCCATACCTTCCTTCCAGTTGGCGTCGCAGTAACCGTAGATATACGTCGATCCGGAGCCACCGATGGCATATGGTTGCTTGTGCAGGGACCCACCGAGGGGAATGCTGTAGACCTGGCCGCCATGACGCTCGTCCCAGCCTGCAATAATCAAGCCAGCTCTGAAACAGACAACAACGATTAGCATCTGCTTCCCTCTTCGATATTCCGATGCAATGACCTTCCACTTACGAGAGCCTGTCCTTGTTCGAGTAGCAGAGCTCTTGGAAGATGGCTGCGGCGGTTTGTGTCGTTGGGGGCTTGCCGTTCATCATGGCGAAGAGACCGAGCTGATATTGCACGATGTCGGCAACGGCTTGTGTATCGGCGGCGGAGCCGGATCGGCAGCACCAAATTGTGTCATGTACGCGGGTGAGCTTGTCTGTTACACGGTTGGCAATGTATGCGCCCGTTGTTGTGCGAGAATCGGCTCCGAGGATAACTCCATCTTTGAATGTCACCGCCATACTGCAACACTGTTAGATTGTCTCCATCGTGTTATCATCATCGGCACAGCGCGGGGTTCGTTGGTCGGATGGCAAGGGGACGGTTGCGCTTACATCGAGGTACCCAGGCTAGAGGAAGCATAACGTCAGTAGCTATTCATTACACCATTCTACTCGCCGTTCAATAGTAAACACTTACTTGACCTCGCCCTTCTTCAACCGGTCCATATCGACATGGATGCCGTCTGTAGTAACAACACACTTAGCAACCCGGGTGATGCAAGTGGAGTCGTGAACCAGCGCCCAGGGCATGTGGTCACTACGTACCTTCGTTCAGGCAGCCTGAGTTACCGAATTCCATCCTGATCGTGATGAGATAGTATTAATGTGAAGTGTGGTATCGTGAGTTTCGGTTTCGCAAAAGGTCGTCAATTAGCGGGAGAGGCGGCAGTCTTGGTGATTGGAATTGCAAGTTATGGAAACGGTCCGCAGTTCGATGGATGGCAAGCTTGGAGCTCCCAAGCTCAAGGCAGCTCAGCACACGCGCGTGCGCCATGCCTGGTTGGCGGGCCGTTATCACGTGAGAGCTTATCGTGTCGGTAGATCTTATCTTATCTTATCGCATATCACCCGTGTCCATGGCGGTACTTGGAAGTCCACCAGGAGAGCCAGGAAGTTAGGAACTGATGAATCGACACGTTACGAAGTATTGCAAAGTAAAACTATAGACGGGTATAATACGTACGAAAGGCCGCAATGGTGTGCATGCAACACAACGGTGGCTCGAGGATGGTGGCAGACGCATTACAATACGAAGTCCTTGAAGCCATCCATCCAACATCACCAAACTTACAGAAAAAGGGAACACCGCACCGCTCAACACACTGGTTCGACCCACCGTGCCGGTCACGGTATAGACCTCCAGAGGTCCAGGGGCATCACCCGCCTCTCGCCAATCCCTCCTCCGCCTCCAAGCTGACCCCCTCCCTCCCCTCTACGCGATCCCTTTGGGCCTTCTTCTTATTCTTATCCTCCTCACCGCAGCCGCAGTCATAGAAATCCCCAATATTGTTGCAGTTGAACTCTGGTTTTTTCAGCCTCTTGTTCACCTCGTTGTGCACAAAACACGCCCACCCCGCCGCCGCGTTCCGACTGCTCACCTGCGGCGGGTACTTCTTCAGCAGTTTCTGGAAATGCGATGCGCAGTCTCCGCAGGGATATAACCTCGCGAACAGCTGAATGTAGGTCTTGAGCGCAATACTGTCGTCCGCCGTCGGCTCTTCGGGGAACCGCGCCATCATCGTATGGAAGAGCTTCCATGAAGCGCGCCCTAATTCCGCCCTGATTCGCAAAGATAAAACAGTCAGCGCTATGCTTCCCTCCCAAACCCATATCATCACCAGCGGCGTGGGTCGGGCTGCGCTTACTTTGCCGTGGCGTTTTCCAGTTTTGGTGCAATCGACCCTCCCTTGAGGACACTCTCTGATATGCCGCCAAAGTCCTCCTTGGCTGCTCCTCCACGGTCCCACCTGTCCTCGCCCTGGGGTATCCTCGTCGGGTCGCGGTCGCCGCTGTTGGACTTGTTGGATAGTAAATATGTCATGCTCAAGAAGATCATGACGCCCACGAGCATGAGCGTGATGTGTTGTCGTCGCGCCATCTTCCCCTGACGAAACTAAGAAGAGCCACCTAATAGCGAGAAGATTGATGGGCACTCGGGTTGCTTGAGTGGCGCAAAGTATGAATATGAAAAAAGCCACTCTCTGATCCAGAAACTATAACCTGAAGATATGCAAAGGAGTGACAGGAAAAAATAAGATGATCAATGGCAAAAACTGTAGAACACAAAGAAGCAAAAGTTGAACCTCCCGTTCGGAAAGTTGTCAGATGTTCTTGGTGGTCAATGCGCCGATAGCGTTCTGGGCTGTGAAAGATCGCCAGGGGTGGTGGGCCCACCCCGCAGCTCGCTAGGGTCCGGGGACCAGGGGGTGCCTGCAGGGGGATCCCTTTCCATCCATGTTCCAGCCCAGGTTATATATTCACATGGACCTGAACCTCCACAACCGCGACGACATGCCCTCTGTTTGGCAGAATACGATTCTCGAGAAGCGCTACAATGCCGAACACCCACAGAAATCTCACATCCAAGCTTTGGCACCTCGGTTTCCGAAATGTATCATTCACTAATAGCTAGCCCGAAAGTACACACATAACTTCCATCTCACCGAATTCCCTCACTGTGAATACTCCTCAGTAAGTCCCAGGATAAAACGTCAGATCCCACCGCCCATTCTCCGTCACAACCACCGGCCGAAACGTCTGTATGATAAAAGCTTCCCGCAAGGGGTCCAGCAAACAGAGTTCATACTTCAAAGCGGCAACATTGGCACCTGGTTCCACCGTCCTGTCCAGAACCACACTGCCGTCCGTCTTGTTCGATAGAGCTTTGAACGGCGCCCCAACGAGTATGTTCTTACTGAACCCCGTGGTCACCCCGCTTCCATCTGTCGACGTCAGGACCGCCCCTCCGTCACACCCTTCCAGCAGAGAAATATAGCCCCATGACCTGTTGGTGCCGTTTGCCTGCCGCTCCCAGGCCAGTTCGACCACGGTGCCGAGGTTGTGCCTCACCTTTCCGTCGAGGTTCTCGGTAGGGTTTCCGCGGACGACGTGGCCAGCAAATGTGGAACAGACCGAGATGAAGATCTCGTTGCCTGGTTCGAGCTGTTTGCTTATTGTTAGGCTCGGTCGTGATCAAGTAGTGATGTGAAGACATCTTTGTTCTGATCAGAGGTAGCATACCTCGGTGTATTTCCATGGCGTCTCACGGCCGGTTTCGTACAGGAAGAAGTAGTGCCTCTGGTGCTTGTTGGTGAAGTCCATGTCTCGGAGGATCAGCCCAGGGCCGCCATTGTCGTAATCCCCACCTATCACATATCGATAACATCACACGATTAGAGACTGGCTGTAGACAGCGTGACACTTTAAGCAAGACGGCGGAGTGCAACATACAGGTGTAAACTGCTGGCGTAGACCGGTTGCTACAAAGACCTGTCCCGTTCACGCCATGGCCTTGTGAGTATCCAAGGCCGGAGCAATTCCATCCGTGTACGCTTTCCTAGAAGATTGCCCTGGGTGTTGGAACTGGCGTGGCTGCCACGGGCGTCCGGCCGCCTGTTAGGATGATCCAGATGATATCCGAAATTAATGAAGGACAGATCATCATGCTAAGAATCGTCGAGACACTAAGTTTGCTAGGTGGGAGCGCTGAGGGCCCAGGAATGGTTACCTGGTCAATGGGCAGCAAGGTTGATGTCGATGTTGTAGGTAATAACTATCTATGCATATATGCAGATGTTCTCGGAACTGTAATGAATGAAGGTAGTAGGGAATGTGGTGTGATGTAGGGGGTGTTGTAGGGTATGGGAGTGTCTTGACCAGAGGTCTATTCATGAGAAAAAGAAACACGTCGACTGCGTGGAGTCAGATGATTCTTTCCGCCTGTGGCATCTTCTGTCCAGTCACGGTGTGACACCTGCCTTCGTCCCTTCCCCTATCACCCACCCCTTGCATCCTCGCTCCTTCCGTAAAGGTTAACAAGGGGTATATACACAAGCTTTTCGGCCTTCCATCCAACACCCCCACCAAAGACAACTGACCAACCAGTGGTTTCATGGTCCAGCGGTCTGAGGATGGGGCTCCTCAAGAGCCCATCGGGGAATCCCGAGAGAGGGGATCGTTCGATTCCCACCGCAAGCAAAACCCTCGAGGGTTTTCGTAGCCGGCCTCGCATTCGTGCGGGGCCGGTGAGCTTTTGCATTTTTTTTTATCTCTTCTAATTATCACTTGATAATATCTTTTTGCTGTTACTATTTCTTTCCTTTTTTTGTGTTTCAGTCGCGTTTGACTTTGTAAAAAGATACCGAAAAAGAATTCAATCCTATTTATTATAAGGGGTAGAGGTCCCTCCACTTCCCGACAGTATCAGCTGAAGACTGGACATCGGCGAAGAACTTCAAGTCTCGAGTACAACAGCACAAAACACTTCATCATATCCAAATCCCAAAGAGGCAAAAAACAGGGTATCCAACCAACCGACCAAATGAACCCACCCCGGACCGAGTTCATGTCCATCATCGCCATTATCCATAAGCTCACTTCCTATCCTGACCCTCCTGGCCCTTAGAGCCACCACCAAAACCCAACCACCCCCCAGCACTCTTTACACCCCCTCCAACCCCCTGGCCAACCTTTGTACCGGCATCCACCACCCCTCCCGCCACAGCACTGGCGGCATCAGCACCAGGCACATACCCCCCGTTCTCATCCTTCCCCTGTCTTTCAAATCGATTAATCCCCTCCCTGGACGCCAGGTCTCCCACGGGACGTCCCAAACCGCCTTGACCGACTTGTCCTGCGACTAAATTATGGACTCCGTCTTGTAGGGTGTCGACTTGTTGGATGCCTGTTACTTTTGTTTGGTCTAGGTTTTCTTTTTCTTTTCGTCAGCACACTAAGAAGTAGCTGGGTGAACAGGGCAGTTCGCCAACAGGTAGAAGAGAAAAAGGCATGACAGAGGGATGTGGAAAAGGAGAGGAAGAGACATACCCTTGGCAGCATAGCTAGCCTTGTTATCCTTGGTGAAATACCGCAGATACAAATCCTCGAGCCAGGGGACCCATTTCTCGTATTGGGTGTTGTATTGTTGCTTTGTCCACTCCATTTTGTGTCTGGTGTGGAAATGTATCCAAGTTGGCCGGGGTAAATGGTGGAAGTGTGGTGTAAGTGTGTGTAGGAGTCGATTTAGCTTTAAGTTGCACTCGTCAAAAACCTAAAGTGGCTGGTGAAAGTGAAACTTCAAAAGCAAAGCAGAAATGATCTTCTAGTCGACTATATACTTCAAATAGCACCCGGTATGTGAGGTGTGGCTTGGTTGGTGTAGAAGCCCGATGATACAAGTGGCGTCATACGTCATGGGTTGTGTGGCAGAGCGAACGAACCTGATTTTTGATTTCCCGTGTCTTGATAGTTCCCTGTTTTGGACAGCATTATCGTGTGTACACAACCGACCTATCACAACCAAACCAAATCCCAAGAGCCGAGCAATCGCAGAGCTGCTTGCATAAAGTTTGAAACAAATGAGGGTTCGGGATGATGTAAACGGTGTGGCTTCACCATTATCTGATTGAACCGTTGTTGAACAGCTTCCGACGTGAAAGCCTGTTTGATATTGTATCACCACATATGAAAAACACCGCTGTGAAGATAGGTACGATGATCTGAAGTATATTTCACCTGCTACGACACAGGCAGCCATGAAAAATCAATCAAACAAGCCAAACAAGAATGAAAAGAATCCAGACAAAATTACAACCAAGAAAGAAAACTCCATCCTAAATCCCCGAATCATCCTGCAAAAACTGCGCATTCGCCGGGTAATACCCATCCCAGTTATTACAGTTCCCCGTCAGCTCATTCAAGTTCATTGTCGAAGGGATAGCCGACAGCTGCTCCAAGAACTGCACGCTAAATCCCTGCGACACATGCCTATTCTTTTGTTAGCGCATCCCATCTCTCTCTTCATACCACAAACAAAAAGAATGAAAATAAAAATAAAACCATACCAAGCAATATGACAATGCATCAGCCAAGCACCAGGATTATTCGTCCGATACGCCAGCACCAACCAACCCCAAGCCGGCAGCATCGTCGTGTCCCTCCGCGTCGGATTCGTTCCCCTTAAATTCGGCCCGTCCACCGAGGGGTTATACGGCCTGAGTCTATTAGCCGGGTTAATAGGCGAAGCCAGCGCCGGAGAAGCCCCCAGGATCAAAATATCGTGACCGTGCAGGTGCACCGGGTGCGGGATGGAAGAGTTATTCTGGATCAGCCAAAAAGTCCACACATTCGCCGTGGGCACGGAGATGACATTCGTGTTGGCCAGCATAGTCCCTGTGTTTCCATTTTTGACGTATTCAAGAGTGGGATTCCCCCAGTTTACCTTCATGGGCGAGTTATTCACCGGCCAAAATACCTTGGCGATGGCATTGTTGATCTGGATGTTGGTGTTGAGGGTGTTACTCGGTCCAGCCGCAAAGGAAGCCACCGGGGCGGATTTGGATACGACAGGGGAGTAGGTCAGGACGTCTTGACACCGGCTGTCGGGGGGTACGGTACCAGAGGCAGTAGGGTTGGTGGCTGCTGCGCCGGAGTACTGGAAAATGGCTGCGGGACGGGAATTGGCGGACCCGCCGCAGGGGCCGGAGGAAAAAGTCGTGTTGAACCAGTAGTTGCCTACGGCTTGGTTGGCGTTGATGATGACGTCGTAGCGCTGGCCGACGCCGAGATAGAGGCTGGTTACGGTCACGGGGGTGATGGGGACCATGTCCGTGGCGACGATGGTGAAGGAGTGTCCGACTAAGGAGACGGTGTAGCTGCTTTGGACGGAGCCGTTGATTAGACGCAAGAGGTGGCGGCGCCCGGCGGTGAGGGTTACTCGGTGGTAGGTACCGGATGCGCCGTTTGCTCGGCGGTTTTTGCCGTTGAAGAGGATGTTATCGCTCTGCGGGGGGGATCCGGGGAAGCCGGGGATGCTAGTGAGAAGCGCGGGTTAGAACAGGGCGGACACAAAAAAAAAACAAAAAAAGAAAAGGGGGGGGGAGGGGAACGTACTAGGGGTTGTTGGGGTTGTTTACTCGGTGAGCGAGTTGGTAGACGGAGCCGTAGTACCAGTCGGAAATCAAAAGAGGGCCGAGATCTGTGTCGTAGTTGGATGAGGCGGGACCGTTGATGTGGATGGGTCCGAGGACACCGTTGCCGTACTGAGCTGAGAAGTGGGAGTGGTACCTAGTCCCTCATTGTTAGTGATGAGTTGACTGGGGGAAGAGATGTGACGTATCGTACCAAGCAGTGCCATACTGGGTGGCAATGAATGAATACGTCTTGCTTCTACCGGGAGCAATTGGGCATTCCGTGACGCCGCTGGCGCCGTCCATATGATTTGTGTTCTTTTGGTGAATCCCGTGAAAGTGGATAGAGGTGCTGGTAAGGGATCGTCAGCGCGCAGTCGGTTTGAATAGGGGAAGATACCACAAACCCATTGCTCGACATGTTGTTGATGACGGTGACGTTGATTCGGTCTCCCCAGTCTACATGCTGAGTTAACTCACAGCCACAAGAAAAGAGGTTTGGTTGACTTACTTGCTGTAATCGTCGGCCCTGACAGAAACACACAAACCTGAATGTTAGAAAGCTGTTCTGGACGCGTTCAATCTAGGGGATCTCCTCACCTGGGAACTGGCCTGTGGTACACCGTCAGCAACATATTACATTCGCACGAGGGATCATCGGGACGTACCGTTGATGAGCATCGCTTTGACTTTCTGAGCTCCATCACCCCCAACCCAGTTGTTAACTTCCGTCAATGTAAAAGTATACTGCAGCCCGTTAGTTCCTGTTTCTGAGAATAGATGTTCAGAGGCACAATACCGTTCTCGTCACACCCGTGCTGGGTGTCGAAGTTTCCCAGTCAGTGTTGATGTTGAAAGCCGGACTGGTTGTCCAACACTGTCGGTTAGTAGCAGTGTTACACGTCTGTCTCGGCTGTAACTGGTGCGGGACGGGACGAGCAGCGAGAGCACCGCTGAGAGGTAACAAACACCACAAGATGCTGAGTGACACCATGATCATGGCCTTGATGGAGGAAACCATCATGAATATCTTCTCGATCAGGTGGAAAAACAGCAAGTAAGAGACAGCTTAGCCTGAGTATGCTCCGGACGAAATTAGGGAAAGTTCCTAGTCACTGGGAGACGATGATCTTCAAAAACATCATGAAAATTGGTCGAGAGCTGCCCCGATATATATACGTATTTTACACACCTTGACACACACTGAACTATCAGGGGCAACATATCCACCCTCAAACGAGCACATTGATGAAGTGGAAGAGGCTCAAGAGGTCAACAGCCCCTAGAAGCTGTCACACGCACACATCCCCACAACTATCAAGTGAGCACGGGAGAACTGATAAGCCCAAATTTACATACTCGTCCCGATTTGGCAAAGTTGAGGCCACGGCAAGATGATAGCGCCCTGACGCCAGAGCGCGATGAAACGCTGGCGCCCGCCCAGACTCCCGGGAGAGCGCCGGTGGTGTCGAAGCCGGGACCGAAGCTTCGGGCTCGGGGACAAAACGTGTCTTGTCATGTGGAATTATCTCCGGGATCTTACCTTGATGTTGCGACTCACTACCTAGATGGTGCTTCCCGTGGAAGGGTCCGGGATGGGTTGTGGATGGGGCCTGCATACACGTACCTACCGTACAGGTGCATCTGGGCCTTGGCGATGTGTAGAAGGACGGAGTCGTGGCCGTCTATTCTCGGCAAGCCGTGTGAGGGGAAAGTTGCAGAGCCGCCCTTTGAGAGTGTTGGGGATAGACCTGTCCGTATCTCGGAATAAGCGTGTCACACCGAGATCTGTTCAGAAGAATCACTTGACAAGAGGACTGTCCGCTGTCTGCACACAACCCAGTCGAGTCTTCCGAACCATGGTCTTGCGAGATCACTTCTCCTTATCTTTAGCGGCGAGATCCATGCCCATTGATCATGTATGGACGTTGAACTCCAATGTTACCGCGACTTAACGTAGTAACCCAGTAATCGGTCTGGGAACAAGACTGCCACCAAAGGAAAAACGGGTTGCGATCCTATCTTTGTTCGCCCTCGTGTCCCCAGAACCTGGGGAAAGCTGCAGCGGGAGCAACGGGTAGGCAAGGTAGGCGAAGGAGATCCTGCCCTACCGGTATTAACCACATACTAAGGGGAAGAAGAGAACTACCGATTCGTGGCTTGCCCTCGCTTGCGCTGCCGTGTTGAGGAGGGCAATAAGCAAACGGGAGGGCTTGGCCTAAGAGGGAAAAGCGTGAGAGAGTTCGAAACGAATAGTTTCTTAAGAAGCGGAAAACATCGAGAAGGAAACACGTGCAAGTGTGCAGTAGCTTGAAAAAGAAACACGGCTGGATATTAATCGGTGACTGGAGGCATAGGTGGTCTGCATTCCGTATGTAACCAGCCTGAGAGTTTACCTGGTTTTGTTCGTTTCTTTCCGTTGGGACAGGGGGTTCTTGCGTGGCAGTCTGCAAAAGAATCCGAGAGGTGATGCAGTATCGCCAGAAACCGCAACGGAGAGGGAAGGTGTCGCTATCGCTGGGGTTCATCCAGAGTCAGTCCCCAACTCCCAAGAGATTTAACCAGAATCCAGAGTGAAGAGGGCTAAGAATAGTTTCTTGGAAAATCATTGTCCCAGATCACTCACCCACAGCATCTTTCCCCAACTTCCATACTTCCCGTTCCCCTCTCATGCCGAGTTTCGGAACTGCCTGCGTCAGCCTCTGGGGTAACATCCAATGGCCATCAACCCCCGCGTAAATGCAGCGTTTGCTGCTCTCTGCCAAGCATATATTACCTTTCCTAATAGCTGCAGGAACCAAAAAAGTAAGCGAGTCGAGTGTGGTGGATAAGAAACTTGACGACATCAGTATCTGCGAGCTGAAATACAATATCACATCCCTTTTCCCGTCATCAGCCAGTTGACTCGTTCAAATTCTGGCTGGGGGCGTAATAGCGTCTTGGACTTCGGCTACCTTTGATGCTTTTCGTGACCGAATGTCCGAGGATCTCTCATGATGGGTTGAAGTTTGGTGATTACTTTACTCTCCCTTTCCGGTAGGGTATTTCTGTGTCTGCCCTCGAGATCCCAACACGGCAAGGTAGTGGCAGTGTTTAGGGAGACGGGAATCTGAAAAAGGTTAGATACCAGTCTCATCTCACCTCGACAAGTTGAACAATGGCGGAGATAAGCCAGACCCCAAAAGTCTTTATTTTAGACTCTCCAAACTCCAATTCGATAGTGGTATCCTTCAAAGTTACACAAATACAAAATAATGCCCCTAGTAAACAAACAAACGGCATAAAAGAAGACCAGTCAGCCTGTAACCAAGGATGAGGAGCTGGAGATATTACAAGTCCCATCCGGCAAATATACTGAAACACTCTTCCTTGCACTTTCTCCCCAAGAGGGCAAGAGAAGGATCAAGCCCCCGAAAAGGGCTTAATAGTTGCCGCAGGCTGCAGTTGCAGCGGCGTGATCGCATCATCCTTTTCCTGAAAGTATTCCTCTCCCTCTTCGTAAATCTTTTCTTCCACAATCTCCCCGGGCGCTTTCACAATGGGACTAAACGAGTCCACCTCCTCCACTCCTTCCTCATCAACTCCCCTCTCACTGCCACCAACCCCTCGCTCAGTTCCATCATCCTCGTCCTCGTCCTCATCTTCCTCCTGGATCGCCAGCTCGCCACTCCTACGCCCTAACCCGCTCGCGCTCGCGCTTCTGGAGTGGCTTGCCGAGCCAGAGCCGGTGCTTCGGGTATCCCTCGCACTAGAAAGGCTGAGCATAGGACCCTTGAATATATTCCGCTTCCGTTTCGCAAACATAACCCCACCGCCGCCGCCTGCGAAGGGGTTAGGACTGCCAGGCGCCTGGGGAACAGTGCTTCCGTTGTTAAACGTCGTTGTGCCCTCGGCAAAAATGCTCAGCGGCGGTCCACTGCGATCACGCACGAGGCGGATATTACTGGGAAACCCACTGGCGGTCGGGGTGGCAGGAAGGACCTTAACAGAGTGGTGTGGGCTGCGAGCATTTTGCATAGGCGTCTTGGAGACCGAGGTTGACACAGAGTTGTTGGACGAGGTAGAACTGGCCTTGCTGTGGCTGTGATGGTGAGTGTGGTGCAGGGAGCGTACCGACGACACCGAAGATGAAGTAGACTTGCGCCCGCGCAAGCCGGTGGGGCCAGATGATCGCCGTACCGTTCCACGAGGCGTCAAGGGCGAGGGAGACAGCGATTGCCGCTTATAGCCAGATGAGCTCGGGATTCGCGGAGCGTGTGATGAAGGCGCAGAGAGGGATAGTGATAGCGGTTGTGCGAAATACCCACCACCCTGCCCCACTGATGAGCCCCGGGCAGGGTAGCCGTTAGCAACAACCCCTTTGGGAAGACTGGCGGTGTTAACAGCTGGCCCGGAACTTGCTGTGGCATTTTTGCTTGTCTGCGGCCGTGGGCTGGCGTCTTTTGACTTCGCATCTTTGGAGCTCGTCTGCTTGGACAAAAGGTTTGGCGTAGACTGGCTGCCAGTGCGCTTGTTGGAGTTCTTGCGCCCACCAGTATGCTCAAAGAGCCAATGTGTCCAATTTTTCCAAGTGGCCAGGATGGCATGTGAAGGCCGTTTCTTTACTTTCTTCGAGTCGCCCGCTTGCGATGCGCTATTGGCGTCCAGAACGTCACTTGTCGTCACCAGATGAAGCGTGGAGCCCCTAGACCGAGCGCTCCGTAGTACACCTTCCTTGGGCGGGGGTAATGGCCTCCTATGCCTCGACGAACTGACCGACCTTATCGAGTCCTTGTCGATGGGGGGTGGCGGTACTTCGCCGTCGGGACTAAGCGTGATACTGCCATTCCCAAACTTGGACAGGTCAACAAGACCAGGCAAGTCAGGAATAGTCAGCGCTGGGTAATGAGCGCTTCTCCTCTGACTCCTTCCCCGTGTCCGAGGCGTCTCCGATAGTTTCGCAAACTGGGATTCCTCCACCGTTGCCAGCGAATTCAGCCGACTGGAAGCTTGCGAAAACCGACGGGAGTTCCTATTTTCCGCCTCCCTTTCCCTTCGCTTCCGTTCCCTCCTCTGCACTTTCCGCATCTCCTTTTCGATCAACAGCGTCCACCAGCCCCCAAGGGCATCACATCGCTGGGAAACAACGCTCTCCATGACAGCATCGATGTCGACTCCGGCGCTCTTCATCCGGTGGAGTGTCTCTTTCTCCAAGGCTGTTGCAAAAGGCGCTGGCTGCTCGCACTTGAGAATCTCTTGCTGCAATGGCGCATACTCGGCAAGGAATGGGTGCGCCAAGATATCGGGGAGTGTCGGTCGAAGCAAAGGTCGTTTCGAAAGCAGCATCTTGAGCAAAGAAAGAGCGTCTGGCGGGATAAAGTCGGGATAGTTCGGTTCCTGCGACAAAATCCTGGACCTTGTGACGCTATCGTCATCGTCATCAAAAGGAAGTTCACCGCACAGCAGAGCATACAAAATGACGCCCAAACTCCACACATCCACCTTTTCACCAGCGTACTTTTCGCCTTTGAGCATTTCTGGGGCCGAGTAGCATATCGTTCCACAAAATGTCTGAAGATAATTGGCCTTGCCCTCGTATTCTCGTGTAAAGCCAAAGTCGCAGAGCTTGACGTTTTCGTTTTTGTCGAGGAGGATGTTTTCAAGTTTCAGGTCGCGGTGGACGCAATTTTGTTGGTGAACGTAACAGACAGCCCCCACGAGCTGCGTGAAGGTCTTTTGGACTTTGTCGACAGGAAGCTTGCCATGTTTGAGGAGGTAGTTGTACAGTTCGTCGCCTGACTCTTATTAGGGACCTCGCCGACCTATATTCTTTGGAAGAGTTGCCATACCTGGGCAGTATTCCAACACCAGCCATACTAGTGTCTCAGTAACTATCACCTCGTACAATCTAGCGATATGTGGGTGAACGAATTGGCGGTGGTGGTGGATCTCTCGAGCGAGGTTTGAATCGTCCTTGTTGGCCGACTTGAGCACGACCTGATCAAGCAGAGCACACACAGTCAGTTGTTGTTATTATGAGCCCATGCGCAAATTTCCAACGACGAACCTTTGAGCCATTTGTCAATTTGTGTGTGGCAAGGTAGACCTTGCCAAAAGACCCCTTTCCTATCAACCGTCCCAGGGTATAGTTGCCGACCGACTTTAGGTCCTTATTTGAGAATTCGCTGTGCAGTGCGAGTGTCAGCGTGAATGGAGTCTATATCGGTTGAGGCAGTGTTTTCTTACTCGAGGAGTTCCTGGTACGATTGGGCGAGCTGTAGGAGGGGGTAATGATGCCGGTTAGCAATCACAGCGACAGAGCGCAGAGAAACAAAAAGCGAGCAAATCGCACCTTGGCCTTTCTTCCAAGCGCCTCGGCCTTCTTTGCCGTCTGCATCCCTCCGCGCCGTCGGAAAGAGCCCCAATCCTCATCCGCGTCTTCAATGCAGTGTGGAAATGTCGCCTTGGTGTGTTTGTTGCTTTTTGATTGTTGTGTCCAGAGTTGGGTCCCGTAATTTGCGATTTGCGCCAAACGCTTCCTTCGAGGGGCTAGCAATCAATGTTTCCCGTCCGATCTGGTCTCGGCGATGAGGATGATGCAGCGACGGGATGGTTGGAAACGGACCGTGTTCCCGTTCCCTCGCTCGGATTTCGAAAGAAGAAGAAAAGTTATTTTGGAAAGGGGCCGCGGAAGACGACGACGAAGTTCCTGGGGAGTTGCTTGAGCGAAGCAGCTGGGGCGCAACTGTGGAACACAAGTTCAGGCAGGAAGCTCCAAAATTGTTAGCGCGATCCGCGACACTCAGCAATCCAGTGGAAACTGGGAACTGCTGTGGTCGACTGGCCGTTGCTGTGCCCACGGTGGGGGGTTCTTGTTCTATTGTTAGGATTGAAATTATTGGTGATTATCAAGATCTCTTTCACAAATGTACACGTAGAATATCCAAAAAAAAAAAAAAAAAAAAAATAAAAAAATAAAAAAAATACCAAGGTGCTTGGTGGATGCCGCGGTTATACGCTATTACTGTACAAACCTCCAACATGGAAAAAGATTCTCAGGGGCTACACCTGTCACCCAAGAATTTCTTGGGGTCGATCCCCTCCTCCAGCCCATCGCTCGCGTCAGGCTCGTGTCGGCAGCGCTTCCAGAAGCAGTTTCGCCAAGCCCTCTGCGTACCCAGATCGTTTGTCTGATCGTTCACGTGGTCTGGGACACCCCTGTAATGGTCGAGCTGAACAGTGTCACAGTGGAACTTGGGACGGATTTGTTTCTGCAGCTTCCCTTGTCTCCCACGTGTCGTTCTTTTTACGGCAATTCCATAAAAATGCATCCTAGATTCCCATAGTTTGGGATTTATTAGGTACCTGGTAGTTTCCTCGATGGTTCATCCAGAAGGAAGCTGGGAATGGTAGGTAACTTTTTTTTTTTTTTTTTTTTTTTTTTTTGAAAAGCTTCTGTCTCAAGTCATTATATGCCAAGTCCCAGTAACATTCATCTGACACTGCGCTTGTGTTTGGGTAATACCCCACCTAACTTACCTCTTGAGAAAGACAATTGAGCGCGCAGTTCGGGATGAGGAGTTTGGTAGGTACTGGAATTATTTCAACCTGGTCACTGGTTGCGCAAATAGCAAAAGTATCAACCACTCAACAGGTGCCATATCTGAAAGTGAATATTAAATAGTTCATTACATAAGATCGATATCATGGTAGCGGAGTCCCACCCTTAAAAGTACCAGTACGTAAGCCGCACCCCGCCTGAAGAAGAGAACCAAGTAACCATAACTCATCGCCTAACGGTGCCGTACAACCCGCCGTCATTAAAACCTGAAGCCTTCCTCCATGATTAACACCATTTACTTCTCCTCATTAGCATTCCCCTTCCCCTTTCCGTTCTCATTCGCATCTGTAGACGCTGTCGCCTGCCCTCCTCCGCCCCCACCACCACTACCACTACCACCGGCGGTTAAACTGCTGATGCCGCCACCAATGCCGAACCCCATAACCTCCCTCCACCGCTGAGGGTCCTGCACGAGGTCGAATGCCCTCT
This sequence comes from Podospora australis, assembly GCA_033296905.1. Classification (NCBI taxonomy): domain Eukaryota; kingdom Fungi; phylum Ascomycota; class Sordariomycetes; order Sordariales; family Podosporaceae; genus Podospora; species Podospora australis. Next base: position 111,888 of record MU864427.1, on the reverse strand, counting down.
CCTTTTTACTTCTCAACGCGGTGTCGTCTCCGCCGCTCATGATGTCGCCTAACCGTGACTCGTCATCGGAGCTGAAGCTGCTTGCGCTGGGACTCCTGTTGAGTACCATCCTGACCTTGGGACCCTCCCTCTTCTTGATCTCGAGTTGAGCCTTCTTCATCTCTTTTAGTTCGTCATCGTCGCAGTGCATAGCTCTTACATCCAGCCCCGGAAAATTTCGAGACAGAAACTCTCGCAGCTTCGGAAGAACGGACTGATCGGGGCGGTACGTCCCGCTATCGTTGTCTATAATGAGCTGGTAGAGGTGAGGGTCAGGCGGGGGAGAAGAGTTCGGTGGGCCGTCAGGGATGTCTTCTCTGGGCGGATGGGTTTTCTCCAATGTTGGCGGTTTGGAGGATGCTGAGGAAGATGCCCCTTCGGATATGTGGTTGTTGTCATCGTGGTGTGGTTGACTGTCCGAGTGAACGCGCGAGTGGTGATGGTGGTGATGACGAGGCCGGGCGAGACGGCGGATGAAGAACTCTCCGGAACATGCGATGTAGGTAGCCACGTCGCTATGCATAGTATGTTTACTGAGAAGATCGATGCCGAACTCTTTCCCTGTCTCGGTGAAGCGCATACGTCCATCGAGGGTGATGACATAGGTAAAAATCCGGCCGCCTTCGTCAAAATGGGCCATCTTGAGGAACTGGAGAGCGGCTTCTTCACTACATGGCTCGAAGCTCCCATACTCGGTGGTGGAGTCGAAGTTGTAGATTCTGCGATGCTGTTTGTGAAGGACTGCATTAAGGATACGACCGCGAACGCCTTTGGAGGAGAACATGCGCCCGATCATGGGTCGGAACTCGACATATCGGTGATAGAGCTTCTCAGGTACAGGGCCGGAGAGCTGGATCTCGTTGGCTTGGAAGCTGCAGTATGGTTAGCACCAGTATTGTCGGATAATATCAGGGCACATTGTTTATCAAACGTACTCAAACTTCTTCGACCGCCCGTCGTCCGACTGTGTATCCGGGTCCGCATCCTTGTGTTCATCCTTGTTGACCTTGACGCCCATCAGACGTCCAATCATAGGACTGAAGTGTTTGACCCAGGTCGTGGGAGCCACAGTGTACATCTGCGCATGTGGTGGATCGGACTTTCCAAGGACTTCTATGCCAATTTGCAGCGTTGGCGTCATGGGGACACCCCAACACAAGGCAGACCTAAGGCCATGGTAGAGGTATGCCCGCTTACTGCCGGCTCTCTTCTTGACCTCGAAGATCTTCCCCTCTGGACCAAACCCTCCCCAGTCCTCGCTTACAGATGGGACTTTTATCGTGACGTTGCCCAGTCTGTCATCATGGTCGGGCCAGTCCTCATCGTAGAGACGACACTTGAGCAAAAACCCCGATGCAGGGACATTTGCAACGATCCAATCCTCCTCCCACGCAGGCTCAGTAGTCCGTCTAAGAGTGCGCGTGCGACGCGTCAATAGGGGGTCCTCCTTGTGGCGTTTTGGGACGTCGGCAATCAAGGTCGCCTGGATGAATGGGTCGGAGGAGTGAAGGTGTAGATCTGCGATGGGGAGGTTGAAGGCTCGGTGAAATGTGAACTTCACGGTATATCCCTGTGGCGCGTCGGGGAGTGGAGTCGGGTCATATCCGCCCGGAGGTTGAGACTTTGTTTTGATCTTTTCTTTCTGCGCCTTGTATCTCTCATGCAGTGCGCTTGTCCTGGCAGATTTGACACGTTTTGGCTCATCATGGTCAAGTTGTTCCTGACTGCTCTTTGGTGGCTCTTGCGGGGCTTCTCGCTCTTTCTCGGGCGGTGAACTGGAGGGGCTTTCGTGAGAAAGTGATTCAAGCGGCTTCGTCGAATCAGTTTGTCGTGGATTGACATCAGCCGCTGTTTGCTGTTGTTCGGACATTGGGCTGCGAGCGGGAGCTTTGCTCGTCAGATCGCGCTCATTGTCACGGATCGAAAAAGAAAAAGAAAACATGAACAAACATCTTTTTTTTGGCGACAATCGAAGTGCTGAGCGCGCGCGCTAATACGCCGTTGCGACTTGCCGTCAAAGTGATGCGGGGCAATCGGTCTACCTTGAGGAAAAATGATTGTGCGAATTATGTTACCACAATGCAGCCGCCTATGGAAAGTATCGTCGAAACTATGGTATTGAGCGCTTGTCATAAGCAATAAAAAGAAGCTGAGACATAAGGGTATATTCTGGTCGATTGTTGCCAAGTGTTGAGTGGTTGATAAAGATGGAGGAGAGGAGGCTTTAGGGGTCCTCGAGCTTCCGTATGCGACAAAATAAAAAGAAAGCAGGCAGACCCCTGGTGGCTTGCAAATCTGCGAACTAGTGTACAGATGCAGGTGGCCGCCCATGTTCCCTTCAGCTTCTACGCCAAACTGAGAGCGGAAATGCGGTCGGGATTCTCGGGAGGTTTGCGCCGTGCTCGGTCGATACCCAACCTCCCCTCTCTGACTCTCAGCCCATGAATGACGTGACGTCATGTTTCCTTGGGATGATCCCTCAGAGCCAAGCTTTTTCGGCAGTGCTTGCGATGCTTGATCTCTCGCCTGATCAACAGTCTCCACCTTTGACCTGACAGCTCACAACACTTTTATGTAGGTGTAATCGACAGAATTGATTTGCTGGGTAGTATTTGTATTTTCCTACTTCGGCACCTATGTCTTCAATTTCTCCTCGAAATGAAGCTTGATGCCTTGTTGCTGTACAAATTTACTCGAGCACATGCGGGGTATCTGGATGATACATCTTTCCCATCTTCTCTTGTCACGCGTCGCAGTCACATCTTCCTGATGAGCGCCGCGAGACTTTGGTATTTGGGGGTCTCTATCCCGCCACGATGACACCTAGAGAAATCATATCGGGGTCTAACATCTCGGATCAAAGTTGGAGTCCCCATTTACGTCCGGAGCCTCCTAATACCCCTAGACGTTGCAGAGACGAGCGGTAAAATAAGTAGTAGAAATAGAACGAGCGTGACTAATAAACATGGCTAAGGTAGCCACTCAACTGAATGTCATACTTGGTTCTGCCCCGCGGCATCTTTCAAGTTGAAATCATAATTAGAAGCCAGGAAAGGTTTCCGAGTTTGCACCGATGCATCACCCGTATACCAAACGAGCCGCATGCACTCCTAGTCTGACAAAGCTGCCGCAAGCCGACGGGCTGACTAGCTCGGCCTATAGGGCTCGCCGGTCTTGCCCAATCAATGGTCTCACCGTTACTCAACAAAACCCAACGGCATCTGGCGACTCCGGATTCCTCGGCGCGTCGGCATCGTCTTCGCTCTTCAGTGAGAGAGTATGACACCCTCTCCATCAAGCATCAAGATTCGAATATGACGTCGCTACGAACTCTGCCATTGGAGAAAGGTGGTCGGAGGATATATAGGCAGGTTGTAGATGTGTTCTCGAGGTTGAGAAGAAGTCATCCTCACAAGCTTGAGCATCAATTCAACCATCTTCATCATAAGCACAAATAACTCGCATAATTGCTATCAAAATTCAAAAGTCCATAAATCAGCACACAATGCCCGAAGTTCTCGTTGGAGAGTATCTCTTCCTCCGTCTCAAAGAACTCGGAATCCACACCGTCTTTGGCGTCCCTGGTGGTATGTCCTCCTATCTTGTCTTCCTTGCTCAAGATCCATATCTACAAGCCCCTGAGACTAATTCAAACAAATCGTAGACTTCGAGCTTGCTCTCCTAGACTTGATTGAGCCACTGGGTCTCAAATGGGTCGGCGCACCTAACGAACTCGTCGGTGCCTATGCTGCCGATGGCTATGCCAGAGTCAACGGCATGGGTGCCCTGGTCACCACCTTTGGGCCAGGAGAGCTGAGCGCGTTATGCGGAATTGGAGGGGCGTACTGTGAATCAGTGCCTATCCTCCATATTGTCGGCTATCCCACCGTACCTGCCCAGAAGAGCGGCAAGATTCTACACCACACTCTCGGTGATGGCAAATTCGAGTAGGCCTCCTCCAATCACTTAATCTCCCAGCTACAACTAATGATTGTTTCCTAGTCACTACCAGAGAATCTCGTCCGAACTATCATGTGCCACTGCGGTTCTGGATGATCCTACCACGGCCCCCGCTGAGATTGACCGTGTTCTCACAGCTATGATATACAATTCAAAGCCCGGATAGTAAGATTTTTATCCTACGAGTCTTCCATATCAACTGACTGACAATCATGATACAGCATCGGAATATCAGAAGACATCGCCTATGCCAAGGTGTCAGCCGAGTACCTGAACACAAAGATTCCCAGGACCCTGAACCCCAGTGCACCAGACTCAGAAGCTGCTACCGTAACCAAGATCGTCAGCACTCTAGAATCAGCCAAAGCACCCGTCCTTATCGTCGATGGAGGTGCGGCCAGAAGCGACTGGGGACGCCACACCGACGCTCTCATTCAAGCCCTGAAGATCCCTTTTCTCACGACGGGACTAGGCAAGGGTATCGCAGACGAGACCAGTCCCTATTATCACGGCGTTTACGGTGGGGAAGGCTCATACCCGAGGGATGTAATCAACACAGTGGAGCAACAAGCCGATTGTATCCTATGGCTGGGCAACTGTCCCTCTGACTTTAACACGTAAGCCTTTTTTAACACCCAGCCTCAGTTATTTAGGTAGGTAGCTAACATCTAATGATCAGCGGCATCTTCACCGAACACCTCAACCATTGCACCATCATTGACCTGCAGCGCTTCTCTGTGAAGATAGGAGAAACCAAATACGATGGCAGAATCAACCATGTAAATCCCCCCCCCCCCCCCTTCCCTCCCTTTCCCATCCTGATGCTGACCTTCATAGATCATCCCCCTACTAACCTTAATCTTCACCGACACCCACCCCCCTCTCGCCCAACTACCAATCTCCCCCTTCCGTCAAATTCTTCCGATCGCCCTCCCCGAAAGCAACAAAATAGAACAAGACTGGCTCTGGTCCCGCCTCTCCTCCTACCTCCACCCGGGCGACTTGGTCATAACCGAAACCGGCACCGCCCAAGTAGGCATCAACAGCACCCGTTTTCCCTCAGGCTGCCACGGGTGGACTCAGTCCGTCTACGGCAGCATAGGGTACGCAGCCGGTGCCTCTGCCGGCGCGGCCATTGCTGCTAAAGAATCTGGCACCTACCAACGCCTCGTTCTCATAACCGGGGAGGGTAGTCTCCAGCTTACCATCCAGGCTTTTTCTATGCTGAATCAGGGGTATGGCATTACCCCCGTGGTATTTGTGCTCAACAACTCTGGGTGAGTCTACTTACCTCCGCCTTTCCATAAGGGCGGTACCTGACTAACAGTGAAACAGGTACACGATCGAGCGCTACTTTTGCGGGTGGACGGCCAAGTACAATGATATTCCCATGTGGGACTACACGGCGCTGTTCAAAGCGCTTACTACCGGTACGACAAAGGGGTTCAAGGTACGTACTGCGGGGGAACTGGATGGGTTGTTGGATGAAAAAGAATTCAATGAGGCCGAGTACCCGCAGTGCGTCGAGATGATGATGGACCGGTTTGATGCGCCGGCTGCTATGAAGAGGACTTTTGAGGTAAAGAAGGCTAGGGAGGCTGCTCAGGCTGCTGTGGGGGAGGAGTAAACTACAAACAGGTGGAAACATGAAGTCTCAACTGGGATATAAAGGGGCGTATTGGGGTTTGGTAGAAGCGTTTCAGGATAGTGCCAAAGTTTAAACAAGAATCAAAGACACAGTCACGGTCACGGGGTGATTTGCGTGGAGAAAACAACTTCCATTCTTCAACTCCTACTACAAAGCAAATAATAACACCCTCAATCAATCTAAATCAACTCCGCCAACCCCTGACTTGGTCTTGACCTTCCCACATCTACATGACATGGCCAGGCATAGCCTTGATCCCTATTTTACCCATCATCATTAGCACCAATTCTTTCGACCAGGGTAAGATAGGTAAACAACTTACAAGTATCACCAGTATCCTCATTTACCATCTTCTTGATGCTGCACCTGTTCATAGCCGCCACCGCCTGCGATTTCAGCGGGCGGCCGTTCTCGCAAGCGTTGAACATGCATGAGTGGTCCATGGCGCGCTGCAGGGAATCACCCTTCCACCCAAAGAGGTAGTCAGCGTGGGTGCCGTAGCCCTTGTTGTCGCCGTACGACAAAGTGAAAGGCTGCGACCCGTCCTTGGGCCACATGTTGTTGAACTGGGTGGTGTCCCAGAGGGTCTCGTAGGCGACCTGGGGCATGCGGACCGGGTGGGAGGCGGGGCAAGGGCCGGCGTTTTGGAAGGCTTCTTTGCCGGTGTTGTACATGTGCGACTGGTGGTCGGGGGAGTCGAGGTTCTTGCCATCCCAGCAGCTGAAAGGACGCGTTAGTATCATAGCAAGAAAAGGAGGGAGGGGAACATACGCGGGAAAGTGATGAACGGTCATGATGCCGCCCTTGCAGGGCTTGGTGGGGAAGTCTGCGAGCTCGGGGAAGCGGGTGCCCTTGTTCTCGAGGCAGACGAACTTGAGGCCGACGTTGCCCTTGCCGGCGGAAAGGCTGTTGGTAGTGGGGTTGCCGACGACCATGCGGAAACCGGGCTTGAACGAGGTAATCTTTTGGTTGCCGTTCGAGTTGAAATCTTGCTGGGTGTAGTAGACAGTCATGCCGCCGTCTTTGCACGTGTGTGTTAGTCATGTTATTCGGTAACAGGGGGCATAGGGGGAAAACACGTACTGATGCCGTTGGGCAGAGCAGTGTTCTGCATGATGGGCACGCGCTTGTAGGTGCCGTTGGCGTGCTTGAAGAACATGACGGCGGTCCAGTAGTTGGAAAAGTCCTCGGAGAAGGTGCAGGTCGTGCAGGTGCCCTGCTCGCCGATGTCGCCGGTCATGCTCGCGTTGAAGGCATCACCTCCCACGATCTGATGAAGATGGGCAGAGGGGAGCGCACCGGGCTCGACGAGAGGGTCGAGGCGCTGGATGGTCAGGGTCGAGCATCCGAAGCGCAGCGCGGCCTCGGATTGCGCGACAAGCGCGGTGAGAGCAAGCCACTTCATTTTTGCTGGCCAAAAGGATAGACTGAGTGAGTGGTTGATAGAAACGGTAGACGACCAAAGAGGAACAGACTTCCAGTGTGTTGCCCACGACCACTCGTCTCTCATATATAGGGGACAATTCTCGTGTCGCCCTTTCTCTCAACTGTGTGCAATATCGGCCATGTGCCAATTGATCCCTATGCCGTGCGAGACTTGCCGCCCTCCCTCAGCGAAACCCCAAGGCCACCCTTGTTAAAAGTAAATATCCAGGACTTTGCCCGTCATTTATTTAAATGCGGGGGTGACACCGTCTGGGCCTGAAAACATCGCCGGCATTTCTGGCATGCCAATCAGTCCCCCGTCGACAACTCCCACAACCACTATCCGCGTTCCGGACGGAGTGTGTATTTGTTGAGTAGCTGACCAACGAGATCGTCGACTTTTAGTAGGTTGTCGGCTTTTGCCACGGCACAGGCCCGTTTTGACAGGGAACACATCTGCCGCTCTGGCTATTTACCTGAGCCCCCTTCATTAGTACCTAGTATACATGATTGACGTGACAGCCACTCACGGTTGAGCTGGGCACAGGGAAAGCGGAACCCGTGGCGAGAAGACATGTTTATGTTTCTTCGAATCATGTCGGCGATTCCTGAATGGTTGATTGTTGCTTGGGTTCGCTACCGTGAGCATGTACCGACCGAGATATCCCCAGACTCGCGGATAGCAGTCTAGATAGATCATCAGTGGCAGGTGACCGGGTAAGTTCCAGGGCGCCGTAAGAGGACCGAGAACAATTGTTATAGTAGCTTGAAAGGTGTCCCCGGGCCCAAAGTGGAAGCTCACTGGGTTGGAGTATACAGCTTCGTCTCGGTGCTTTGAGGAGTGGTTCAGTCGAACTGTTACATTCCGTGACACTTGCAACTTTCGTTGGTGTGTCGCTGTCAAGCCAAGCTCCTGTCTCGGTAAGCTACTTGGAGCACGATAAGCGAATGAAGCCATGCGCTAGGTAGATGCAGGAGAGCTGGGAGCACCCGATTGGCTCACTTCCAATGGGGTCTTCTGCTGCCAGAGGACATGGAAGATACCCTAACCCTTCTTTACCCCCTTTTTGGCCCCCAACCAAGAGCCAAGCCTGACCAACAGCCCAACCAACGACTACGCCTCCGACACCATGTGCGTACCAGTGTTACACATGGAAGTCAACGCCAAACGCAGAGCCTCATCATATCGGTCTTAAAGGTTTTTCATGCACCAACTCGAAGCTTTCAGTCGAAAGCAATGAAGCTATAGGAGAGTGAAATCAACCAGCAAACGTCGCCCATCATGAGTAACCTCAAACTCTGCATATTTTGTCGCAAACTTGAATCAATCGACGAACCATGCCCGACTCTTCAATCCCGCCTGGCTCCAAAAGATGGAGGGCCTGTGGTGTTTCCTGATCCCATGAAGCCCCTCGCTCGATCAGACGCAACTCTCCTGGCGGACCTTCAGAAGAGACCGTCTCGTTTCTGTGACCGATGCTCAGCATACCCTCTTCTCAAAGCCTTCTCTTCCCCCCCGCTTCCTGTTGCAGATGGACCCTCCATCACCAACTTGGAGTCAGCATATGCCATGACTGCCTGGCAGGATGAGAACGCCATGTCTTTGGGTGACCCGCTGTCATCTCTGGTATTATCACCTTGTTGTCCTCTCTGTCGGTTGATTTACCGAATCTTCCCCCGTGATGAGGAGCTGGTTGCTCTGGACCCCAATGATCGCTGGACGAGACTGGTGCCTTTCCGTGGATATGTCCGACATGGTGGCTGGGATGCTCTCAAATACGAGGCAGCCAAGGAATGGACTATTCTGCTGGGCGTACAGAGCCGCTATGATCGGTTCGATATCGCTTTGGACTTGAAGCCTGAACTTGGAGGGAGTTCGAGTCGGAGGGCAGAAATGGAAGGAGAGTGCATCGCTTTGAAGGTTTTAGCAGGTGAAGATTTTCAAGGGCCCAGGGCATACAACGCGCGGTTGGTCGAGCCTATGGTGGATTTCAACCTTGCTAGAAAGGCCGTGGACTGGTGCATCGACAATCACCCGGGTTGCAGGACGACCAAGCCTGATGTGTTGCGAACGACAACCATGCTAGATGTATTCGCACGGAAAAGGGTGCCCTGTCCGGAAAACTGCGAATATGTCGCACTGAGTTATGTTTGGGGCAACGTTATGCCAGAGGAGGGTGCTTTGGAGAAGGGTACACTGCCGCAGACCCTCGAAGATGCGATTACTGTGACGAGAGAGATGGGTTGGAGATACGTCTGGGTAAGTCCCCATGAATCATGATCTCTGGGTCCCAGTCTTGAGCTGACGATTGGTAAACAGATTGATGCACTATGCATTGATCAAACACCCAATCCAACAGAGGAACAAAAGGCTCTGAAATTCGAACAACTCCAGATGATGGATCTCATTTATGAATGTGCTGTTGTCGTTCTTGTTGCTGTCACCGGCAAGGATTCTGCCGCTGGTCTGACCGGTGTTTCGCGTCCAAGGCCTCCGCAGTTGCAAGAGCGATATGATGATAATCACAGCCTCTTTACGGCGCCTCCTGAACCTCGGCCTCAGATATTGGACTCCATTTGGATGACTCGGGCATGGACCTTTCAGGAAGGCAACCTGGGGAGAAGATACCTCTACTTTGCGGCCAACCAGTTGCAATTCCGATGCCTCGAGCATGAGATCTCGGATGCACATGATGCCGAGTCATTCCTTTCGCCAGCCATGACGAAAACTGAGGAAGGCCCTAGTGTGTGGTCCCGGCTGACGCATTCATCTTATTCAAACTCAGCGTCGACGTCGTCCACCAAGGATGAAACAACCAATGCGTTCATCTTCACCATGCATCTGGCCGAGTACACCAGTCGACGCATGACTAACGAAAGCGACTCCCTTTACGCTTTCCTCGGTATGATTTCTGCCTTTGAAAAACGATTCTTTCCGGGCGGCTTTACCTGGGGACTTCCGTTGCGCGACTTTCCTCGATCACTGGGATGGTTCCATGACAAGAGCGTAGGTAAAGCGCCCAAACGACGGTCAGCATTCCCGACCTGGAGTTGGTGCGGCTGGGAAGGAGCAGCTGTTCATCCAGAGAAGCTGATCGAGCATCCTCACCAGCAAAATTCAGAAGGAGACATGATTCCGGAGATGCTTGAAGTCAAGGGAAGAAAGCTCAGGCTGAGCGGGTGGCTGGTGACGATTGAGGTCAAGACCAATCCGTTTGCCGAGGTATATCTCAACAGCGGAGAGTCTCTTGGATTTCTCAAAGACAGGAATTTTCCTCCGCACATTAACACCATCGGGCCAGGTACTTACACTTGTTTCGTACTCGAGCGGCTTCGGGAGAAGCGCGACGGGGAGTGGAGGAAAAACCAGACAGTCTTCTTGCTTGTCTTGGATTATCGCGGAGAAGCGGCAGATCTCGCCGAAAGACGCACCATGTTGACCTTTACCTGTGAAGGCGACTTTTCACGATTGAAGCCGAAGAAAAGTGTCGTCACTTTGGTGTGATAGTTTTTGTCCCAGATAGTTGCGATTTGATGGTCCACTTTTCCCGCTTGGCTCGATCTGGTGAACGAGTCCCCTGAAGACCCCCACAAGCCGTTCAGTTGTTAGCTGATGTGAATGAGTGAAAGCGTCTGTACGAATTGATCAGGGTGCTGTAGATAGTTGGTTGTCAAAACTGTTGTGTAACCGATTTTATTCTTGCGAAGCCACCAGGAACCAGATAAGCTAGACCTATCTTGGTTTTGAAGCTGTCAAATCAAGCAAACCGATTGGCTCGTGGCTGGCGTGCAGGAGATAAGAGCGGAGAGGAAACGCTAATGGGGAAGGAGACCGAGCTAAGAGTTATGATAAGCTCTTGGAGATATTCGTACCTCTCTCCTCTCTAATCCCCAGGTGAAAATGTCAATCACACACACAACCTTTGACAGTTGATCTCAAGGGGAATCCAGTGCAACAAAAGAGAGCATCATTCTCCGCACTCTGCTTACCTATCAGGTGTCGAGACACTATTGAATTCTTATCTTCCAAATCCTGATTTCCACATCATTCCCGGACGATGTGCGTTGGATCTGCTTCGTTTTCCGTTGCCGCACCTGGCCCTCGTTGCCCAGAGAGGCACGCAACCCCCACTACAGTTCCGGGAAAATAGCGAGGCGACATGGAGCTCTCGGCCACCAACCCTTTGGAAATAGTTCCATTAACCGGGTCACTTGCCGGGTGTCGACATTCAGTCCTTCATGAATGCATCCAGTATGTTGGCAATGGACCAGTAGCAGTCACGACACTTCGATACCACATCGTGCGGTCTGTCATGCAGTTCGTTATCGCCAACCAACCCCGCGGGCTCCCAATGCAGTTGGAAAGTACTGCAACTATTTAGACCCTCCCTGTTGGTGCCATGATTTGCGGGGTAACCTCTTCTTTAGTGCAATGCTAAGGCGGGCAGCATCGTGGTCGGTGGATCCCATCAAGAACAGGGACAACAGGGCTGCATCTTCTCAAGGGACTCTCATTGGAGAATCCGAAACTCAGTGGGATGCCGGGACGCATACCGTAGCTCCGATACGAGCTCTCGCAGAGCTGGGGTCGCGATAGGACGGGTCAAGTTTAGACAGGTTATCAACGGATGGATTCGGCATGACGCACTGAGTGAAGCTCGACGCAGCTCCTCGGGATTTGATGAGTATCATAAGAACCAGGCTCTCTCCCGACTTGGTGTTGTGAAAATCTCTCTCTCACACCCAGTCGTGCCAAGTTTCTTCAGTCCTCAACTTCAGACGGGGAGAGCCACGATGGGATTCTTCGATGTCATTAGCCCAAGGGCCATTGCCACCTCGGCTTTGGTCCTGACCACCTTCGCCCAGGATGCCCTCGCCGCCCCGAAAGCCCCCTGGATTCGCCCCGGCGGTGGCTATTACGGCAAGAAGAAGATGTCCAACCATATCAAGCGAGCCATCGAGGGCAACAACCAGAAGCGCGCACCCGAGACACCATTCTGCGCAGAGTCCCTGACCACCACCGTCAAGGCACCCAAAGACAACGTCTGGGGAACTCTGGTCGACGTCGAGATTGCCTCGGTTGTCGAATGGCTGTTTGCCCAGGAGGATCTCAACCTGACAATCACCGACGACGCTACAGGATGGGACAACACCATGTCAGTACACCTTTCTTGGGAAATATGGAAGCTCGGCCAACACTAACACGATCACAGCCAACTCGTGGAGGCTATGTGGCCCAACAAGACCGATGCTCTAGCTTATATTGATGGCACCGGTCCGGCTCCCACCAAGTATGCTCACGTCGTCCTGAACAACCGCGCCACCGAGGATGCCCACTACGCCGATATCCTGGTTGGCCCGCTCCCCATCGACAACGCGACCGCAAAATGGGAGCCCCTCACTTATTTGCACAACAAGCCCAGCGGCGGCAAGGTACGTAACCTCGATGCCGACAATGACATCGTTTACAGCGAGTGGCTCTTCAAGATCGGTGCCTCCGTTGCCGATATCACTCTGGATCTCTGGAACGCCACTGCTATGGGCCTGGAGAATGACACTCTGAGCATTTGGGGCATTGATCCTCTCTGGCAAGATGACGGCCGCATCATTAGATGGGATACTTTCTGGAACACTCCCACCGAAGTGTTCGACGACTCGACTCTGCTGCCACTTGGCCTTTACTTCTCTAGCGATGTAACCGGCAGAGATCCCAGCAAGTGGAAGCTCGAGGGCTGGCTGTACAATGGCATATTTTATGAGACCACAGAGGCTTTCCGGGCTGCGTACTGGAGCGAGGGTTTCGTCAAGCACGGTGCTAACGTGGATGGAGACTGGGCCCGCACTGATCACCAGGGCGAGCCTCTTCCCATGGACAGTGCTGCTGCCCCTGAGTTGATCGCTCCCGCTGGCAACAGATTTGCCGTCGACCACAAGCAAAACTATGTCGAGTGGCAGGACTACAGCTTTTACATTGGTTTCACCAGGGATGCCGGCATGGCTCTCTATGATATTCGCTACAAGGGTGAAAGACTGATCTATGAGCTCGGTCTTCAGGAGGCTCTGGCTCACTATGCTGGTAAGATATTTCATTCTTCTCTCCTCTTCTTTTCTCGTAATCTAACCAGTTTTAGGAAACGATCCCATGAATTCCGGTACGGCTTATCTCGATACCTTCTACGGATTCGGTCCCTACACCTTTGAGCTCGTCAAGGGATACGATTGCCCAGCACACGCGGTCTACCTCAACACCTCCTTTTATGTTGCAGAGACCACCCACACTCATATCGACAGTGTCTGTCTTTTCGAATATGTGTCTGATTTCCCCATCCAGAGACACACAACCAGCGATTATGTCTCCGTCACCAAGAACACCTACTTCGTTGCCCGCTCTATCTCGACCATTGGCAACTACGACTACATGTTCTCCTACTCGTTTTTTAACGATGGCTCCATCTCTGTTGAGGTAAGAGCGTCTGGGTACATTCAGTCTGCCTTCTTTGCCGGCAACGGTGACTACGGTTTCAAGATCCACGACAATCTGAGCGGCTCCATGCACGATCACGTTCTCAATTTCAAGGTCGACTTTGACATTCTGGGTACCAACAACTCGGTCCAGCTCATGTCCACAGTTCCTGTCTCCAAGAGCTATCCCTGGTCCAAGGGCAAGGTTAGAAACACCATGGCCCTTTCCCGCTCCTTCATTGAGAATGAGGACGAAGGCCGCTTCAACTGGGGCCACAACTCGGCCACTCAAGTCCTTGTTGTCAACGAGGATGAGCTTAACAAGCACGGCGAGCTCCGCGGCTACCGCATTCTCCCCTACACTGGTGCTGGCCATCTTGTCGTTGAGAACAGCACCAACCTGGCCAATGCCGCCAACTGGGCCAGCCACGACATCCAGATCACCAAGCGCAAGGACACCGAGTACAAGGGCGCTCACGCCTACAACTCCCAGGATGTTCACGATCCTCCTATTGATTTCGCCAAGTTCTTTGATGGCGAGAATCTGCGCAAGGAGGATCTCGTCCTCTGGTTGAACTTGGGCATGCACCACATTCCCCACACGGGCGATCTTCCCAACACTGTCATGACCACGGCGCACTCGGGCATTCAGTTTATGCCGTCCAACTACTTTGATGGTGACCTGTCCCGCCGCACTGTCAACCAGGTCCGCATCAACTACGAGAACGGCACCGCCACCGAGATTGAGACCTTTGGGCAGTTCAAGGCTGCTGAAGACGGATCGTGTGGCACGTGCAAACTCGACTATACCCCTGCCGACAGGAAGCACGGCGACTACCACGGCGATATCGTTGTGCGGAAATTCCCCTTCGACCCCAATAACCCGTACTTTGAGTCGGAGTCCATCTAAACGAGGTTATGAATGATTACGACTTTTTGATAAATTTTGGAGATGCTTGGGTGGATGATCGATCCGTACATAGAGATGATAATGAATGATTGAATGGGAGGCATAGAGGGTAATCCATAGAGTAATACAGCGATTGAAAGAAATCATCCTACTGCATCCACATGTCATCCACGCTGCGGACCTGAAGTCACCTTGCTAGAAAAGCCATAACAGTCGCGGAACAAGCCATTGGTTTTAGCAACGATGACCAGCCACATTCCGGTGGATATTCAAATATCTAAAATACAGTTACCCAATCGATCACTGGAAATGGTCTCAGTCCTCTCGCTTAAAGCCCCCCGGCGGCACTTAGCATTTCATGCTATCCACTTCATGACCTTGCTACCTAGTTCACCACCTAAGTGTTATATGCCCCCTTGGTTCCAGTTTCCCATAATGATGTTACTGAAACAGCTGGACCCAATCTCATCCTCAGGAGGCCGCTCAATTCCCGGAGGATAGTGTCGGTCGGGGATCTGGGGCCTTGGGGCTTGGTTGTTGTTGTTTAGCACTGTCCGATCGGGCGGTGTGATGATATGAAGATGAAAACCTAGGAAAGTTTGTGCCGGGGGGAGGGGGGGGCGCGATCGTCGGGTCGCGGACTCAGTCAGTTCTTAGATCGACGACACATGCCGTGGGCTTGCATCTTGAGAAACGCGTTGATATTTTCAAAATAAGGGCACGCACAATGAGGCGGCTGGCTCCCGCTCATCTCCGATTGCTTTATCCAACGAGCTTAATACGAGAGGGGGTACGGTTGGTGGTTGTATTTGCAATCTTTATATGAATATATATCAGGTCGATGTTTACAAAGTATTGAGGTCACGGAGTGGTGGAGGACACAAAGTAGATGAAGAACCTTGACTTTCAGTTCCCACAGATATACTTGAATGGGTGTGGAATCACCATCTACTACATGTCTTCGCTAGCACGCAGAACACGATGTCCTGCGACGTGTGGCACCGCGATCTAGAATCTGATGATGAGAGTTGGTCTAGGTAGGTCCTTACGTGTCATTTTGCGCAGGGCAAAAGGAGGCACAAGGAGAATGGCTAAGGAAGTGGGATAGGGGGGGGGGGGTGTGAGAGACGAAAGAGAAGGATAAGATGCTCACCACGATTTCCCAGGCAAGGTCTTGTGCCTGTGGGGTGTAGAGAGTTTGGTTCCAGAGAGCTTACAGCTGCTCGCCCCGCCCGGGGCACTGTACGCTTGACTCGATCGTCGGCGCCGCTCGCTGGAAAAAGATTCCTCTACAAGGGGCCATACGATACTTCCAGTGGCAACCATCCCGCGCAACTATGGACGCGCGCCTCTTGCGATGGGGTTAGTCCTGGCGGCGCAGCGCGGCCATGGGCTCGTGGAGGTCGATTGGCTTGGTTTAGGTAGGTACTTGTAAGGTCATGCTTGTGCGTGGGTGTTTGAGAATTTGAAATCAGATGATACATATATATAAATGGAGGCTGGCAAATCGTCAAGTTGGTGGCGGGCGAAAGATTAAAAGTAGGAGGTTATAAGTTTGCGTTTTTATAGGGCTCTGAGTGTGCAAGGGAGGTCTTTCGTTGGCAGCCAGTATGTGATGGTGAAGCCAGCTCTAGTTTCATCTCCAACCAGAACCTCGAACCTGATACTTGGTTCCCCACCGTGTGGTGATTTGCCTTGGCTGTAATGCCGGCGATAGTGTTAACGCTCATTGTCCGCAAGAAGTTTCTGCAGATAAGCTGTTGATGGAAGGTCTTTGAGCGTACCTCTCCTGATCGGCAGCTCATCTACGGCTCCAACCTGTTTTCGAGGCTTCGAGCGACTGTTCCAATCCGTGGCCAACATCGTTGTCTGTCACCACACCAAGCACAACTTCTAATCCGTTCCGATCGGTGTTGGGTGGCAACAAGTCCTGTGCATTTGTATTGAAATGCACCCAGGAAACAGCGGAGCAAGCCATGGTGGTAGTGGGTGGCTGGAAAAGTTGGGTATGGCCCGACCCAGTGGAAAACAGTCTCTTCCTGACCCCCAAGTGACGACCAAGCAGCTATCTGAAATCGCGATGTCCAGGGTGGGGGACTCGAGTACTCCGGGTATGTGGTGCTCATGAAACTTGGATTGTTGGTGCCCTGTGGTAAGAAGAGAAACTCCCACAGATTCTCAATGAGAAGATATCTAGGGGCCGCCGTTGCCTTGTCCGAGCCCTGCGAGAACATTCCCCAAGCGCAGTGCCGTCATAGCAGAAGTTGCCAAAGTTGTCGAAGTTGGACAGCCAGGCTTGCCCGTTCCAGCTATGTAAGTTTCTTGCGAGTGAATAGGTGTAGATAGGTAGGTATATATAACAACGAAAGTATGTTGAAGCAAAACAGTGCGTTTTGACACTGTGGATATATCTGTAGAGATGTGGCTAATGAATACGCACCATCACCGGTAAGATAAAAGATCAGTGATGGAAAGATTAGAGGTCCAGGGGTGCTACTTCTGTGGAATTTTTGACCCGTACTTATACTTGTGTGGCTGACCGGAAAAGCTCTTTGTCATCGAGGAGGTTCCATCACGCTCACTGTGTTGGGGAGTGTTGTTGAGCGGATGTTTCAGGCATCGTTTGTCTGTAACCGCTGTTTGGGTGATATAAATATGACTGGATCAGAGGAGTCACATCTAGATTTACTTGGTCCATAAATCCCATCCGTCACAAAAGGAAGAGGTGTAAGTATGGATTGGTAACAAGACAAGTAGAACGCAAGGGTCAAAGGATCAAGCAGGAGGTCTGGTTGCAAATAGGTATGAGACTTCAAAATCTGTACCATCACTAGCAGCCGAAAACCGACAATCGTATATGCGATATGTAAGAAAGGGTGTGGGAGCTTACGGATACAACCGGTTGTTGACAAAGCTTTGACTGAAACGATCCGTTGGATAACGGGCGGTAGCCCAGGTACATGCAAACAGGCCCCTAGCTCCAAGACCGATTGCTAAGAATCCCATTCCACCCAGCATCCTCAGATGGTAACTGGGTCAAAACGAGAACAAGCTTCACCGATAGTTAGAGGGCTAGGCGCCGGCCATACATCGTCTCTAACCCGGGTATATGGACCCGAAAGGCACGTGCAGAAAGGGGTAATATATTAACTCCTCGTCAAACCACTCTTCCCCTCCTTCATCAGTCCATCAGACCTGCAGCGACTAGCCAAAGACTCCGCGACCATATCAACAAATCATAAACCTCAGACCGCAAACATGGCCCGCCTCACGCTTGATGCCGACTACGCCAAGATCATCGCGCCCTACACGTCCTTCGTCCCACCAGTTGCCACCGATGCCGCCTCCCTCCGGCGCATCAACGATACCCTTATCCAGGGGACCATGAGTCTTTACCCTGGGTCAAATGGCGATGTCACTGAGACAAAGCTGTCGTATACTTCGGCCGACGGCAACACAATCACGTTGCACCGTTTCACCCCGAGCACCAGCAGCAATGGCAACAACAACCCTGCAATCATATATGTTCACGGCGGTGGTTTTGTCTCGGGCTCTGTAGCCGGATTCCGGAAGGATATCGTCCGGTACGCCTCCGAGACGGGCCACTCGATCTTTGCGCCAGCGTACCGCCTGGCTCCGGAATTCGCGTTTCCCAAGCCCGTAGAGGACGTGTACGCAGCGCTGGAGTTCCTCCGTGATAACGCTGCAGAGGTAAAGATTGACCCAAAGCGAATTGCACTGATGGGCGTCAGCGCCGGCGGCGGGATTGCGGCCGGTGTAGCGCTCATGGCGCGCGATAAGAACTTCGAGCCGGCCATCAGGAAGCTAGTCTTGATCTACCCCATGCTAGACGACCGGACACGCATCGGAGAAGATCACCCGATGTATAAGCACTTGACATGGACGATGACGAACAACGTGATCGGGTGGGAGGCCTATCTTGCCGGGGCGGGAGCTGGTGTGGTTGGCGGAGGGGATAAAGTGTCACCGTACGCAGCACCGGCACGCGCAAGCGATGTGTCTAGATTGCCCAAGACGTACATTGACGTGGGTGGGCTGGACCTGTTCAAGGATGAGGTGCTTGCGTTTGGTGGTAGGCTCTTGGCGGCAAGCGTTGACGTGGAGTTCCATCTGTATCCCGGAGTGCCGCATGCGTGGGAATGGATTGCCCACAGTGCTTCGGTGACAAAGAAGGCGGTACAGAACAGGGTTTGGGCACTGCAGGATTTGTGAAGTCTTGTAAACTTACTGGATGTTCGCTGTATGTACTCAATCAATATGTGAGATTCGCTGTGGGTGTGTATAACGATGAATGATACTTCATGTCAAAACGTCATCCTTGAGAACAGACTCGACGAAAGTTCTCACGGCATCTCGAAGAGTGAAGGCTGCTTTGCGCTCATTCCAAAAGTGATTGGCACCGGAAACTTCGTGAGCCCGGAACTGGGAGCCAGGAATTCCTTCCAAGCGAGATGCCCATTGCCGTAGTCTGCGAGCCGATACAAATCCATCACTGTCCCCGTAAATGGCTAAAGTTTGGTTCTTGACAAGCTTATCCTCGGCTTCAGGTGAGGCCACTTGGCGGAGAGCGGCTGGCCTGGCTTGTGCAGATTGAGAAACAGTGCTTCCGGTTCTTGCTGGGAGCCGATTCCACGCTCGTTGCCCGAAGCCCAACAGACTTGTCGGCATAGACATGGTGGCGAGGTTTGTGACAACGCCCTGCAACGGCGATACCAGAAGATATGCTGGTTGGTATGTCGTCCTGTTCAAAACTGGAAGTAAATGCTCGACCTCGGGCTTGGGGGTGTCTCTCATAACGCCATCAAGGCCGTCGACCTGGCTGGACTTGGTTTTTTTCTGGCCCTTCTTCGTTTTAGCCATGAGCTCTTCCACGCCATGTCGTATCTTTTCCTCCAGTTCCACGGACATCGGGCGCCGCGATTCGTGGCTTTTCCGGTTGTCTTCATCCCCGCCAATGCGGAGACCCAATGCTCTTCGCGGGGATTTCTGTGCCTGTTGGTCGATGACTGCAATTCTGGCGCTGGCCAAGAGGGTATTCTCCTTTTCTGCAAGATGTTCAGCGCGGAGTCGAACCTCGGCAGCTGTCGATCCGCACTCCGGGGTCTCAAACACTGACAGTATTGTCTCGAGGTATGGAAGCTGTGACGCGATCATGGAGCCATAGGAATAACCCCCCAGTAGAAAAACCGGTTGTGCGGCATTTGGCAAGTGTGAAGTCCCCTGGGAAAAGTCAGGCGGGCATACGCGAATTTTAGACACGGAGCTTCCGTCAAGGATGATTTCGTCTTCGCGAATGGGGGTGTCCGAGAGTCGAATTGTTACACGACGGAACGGGTCTAAGAAATGAACATAGTGTGCCAGGAAGCCGACAACCGCCATGTAATCGCCTCGCTCAGCTTTCGCCGTCCATGATGTCTTTCCGGCCGAGCCTCGGGCGCCTCTGAGAGATGGAACACAGTATCAGCGCGCCACTTTGATCTCGGCAGAGTTACGGACGCATCACATGGAGTGCCGGAACCTACCTGAAATTAAAGGTCCCAACAAGGAATCCCATGCGCAGCAGTGTACCGGCCACAGCATCAACGACATGGTCGTCATAGCTGCCGCCGAGTGGTGCATACGGGTGTGCAAAAATGGCAGTGTGCTTCTTCCATGGCGGCGCGCTGGGAGATGCTGCTAAGGACGCGGGGTGATACACACGGCAATTGATTGGAAGGCCATCGTGGAGACTCGGCACCGTAAAGGTAATGCTGGGTTCTGGCAGCATTTTCTTTAGACAACGGGTCGCTCAGTTATCTCGAGATCATTGTTGTCGTTGTCGATGTCTCTCCAATAACCACTTCGTTGTCGTCGCTATCTTGGGCAACGCGTCCTATGGCAGCTCAGCTTTCTACCTTTCTATTTGGTTGTTGAGTGGCTGTTTTCAGTGGAGCAATGGCTGGCTGGACCTGATGATGCACCACCCCTGTAGGTCCATTTTCAAGCCATCTCCCACCCTTCACTGACCTCGTCACCGTTAAGCTAGTTGGACAACACTGAAAAGAAACATCACGACTGTCACGATTTTATTTCCAGGAAGACTCGAGGGACCATCAAAACTCTCTGAACATCCGTTCCATTCTCTCTGAAATGCGACGGGAGGTCCTTTCACCTCAGCTGCCCGCCCTTTTCTACTCCAGGGCATCGGAACCTGAAGGCGCCGATGACAACAAGAGCGGTGAGATGGCCCCGCGCTCGTTTGGACTTTGGAGTCCTTGTAATCCTTGGACACATGCGCATGCCCCACCCTCGGTTGTTTGACATGTGAAGACGAAAATGTTGGGGTTCAACAAGGCAACTGCCGCTGCAGCAGTGGAGGGGCACACCTTTTATTATAGTGATCGGTCGCATCGCTCCAGAGGGTCCCAGAAATTCAACATTCTTTCAAGCTTCGTAATCGAGCCAGGAGATTTGACTCGAATTCCTTCGTAAACCACCGCATTGTTTATTGAGAGGAGGCTTAGAGTTCCAGACTGCCGGGCCTGCCCTTGTTGAATGACTCGAAAACCAGAGCAATACCAAGACCATTCTCTTTGTTGCAAGTCTGTGTTTTAACACGGACTGCCCTTAGCAAGACCAGCCAACTCCCCGCAGGTGCCATGCGACCTCTCGGATTTTGGGGTGCATGATGGATTGGGCAGCCAGCTGAATTTGAGCTCTCTTGTGCCTTGCATACTTTATTACCTCAAGCTCACATTTGCTCGGCTGCGTACGCGGTCCATTTTCGGTATGTTACCCCAATTTGCAGAACAGCCAGCTTTGGGTTGGAATGAGATGTCTCGTCAACATTTCATGTGGCAGAGGAGGACAACGATCGACATGCTAAAGGTGGTATTGAGCAAGCATGCTGGAAACAATATTGGAGTAAATGATAGATCTTGAGGTCATCACTTTTTGTGAATCCAGTTCTCGGATGTTTCCAAACGTCACCTTGATTCGGGGAATATGTCACTGAAATGGCAAGACAGCCGCGACTTTGGAGACAATCTGGTTTACTTCGGACGAAGAAGTATCACAGGCTCAGTCAAGCGCAGACAACCACCCTCACACTCCCAAAGCGGGATAAGTGGGGCGGCCCGCTGACCCCAGGCTTGTTTCTCCGGGGTCAGCAGGGTCAGCTGCAGCCCCAAACGCCCCAAATGGGTGCTCCCCACGCTTTCTTGCTTCTTTGTTCTCCAGCCCGCTGAAGCCGCCAACAATTCGATGATACAAGGATCCCTGTTTGGGGCGCCATCGTCAGGTGGCCTTTCGTCCAATGTTCGACTTTCCGGCCACCGGACAAAATGCCCCCTGATAATATCCAGCTCTCCTCCCGCCTGTCTTTCTTTTTCCTTTTTTCTGTTTCACTATTCGTACCTACTATTTCTTTGGACCAGAACAATGGGTTTTCTGGTTCAACGGCGGCGCCTTTCCCGACTCGTGACGCGTTAGACCTCTTCTCGAAATAAACCTACCGGCCTCCACCTCCCGTTTCGTTCCTAATTGGCCGCTACTAACGGCGTTACGATTCAACAGTCAACAGTCAACAGTCAACAGTCAACAGCCCTAAGCCGCAAGCTGCAGTGTTATTAGTCGAGTTCAAAAAAGACATAAGGGCCTCGTCTGGACTATGATAGCTGCTTGTTTCTGTTGCTGTTGAAGGGAAAGACCTCGAAAGTCATCCTCTTGTCACGTGGATCCTGCCTCGTGTCCTTTGCACCCTCCCAACAATTCCGCTCTACCTCCGCCATGACGGACCTCCTCATGAATGGACCACCTGTCATCCGGGTCAACAGCGGGGAGGATTTCAAGTTCAATAGGTCCCCGAGGAAACCAGAGCATCACAAGCCCAAGAAAAAGAAGGCGGTCACGCATAGTCCAATACAGCCGCTCTCCAAGATTGTTCGCCATGCTAGCAACTTGATGCTGTCATGGAGGGATGGCCTGACAGAGTCAGAACGAGAAGAAAAGAGGCAAACGGAGGAGAGGATGCAGATTCTTGCTGCGCGTATGCACAACGTAAGAAGTCTTTTCGTTGCTATGACAGAAGAAATACTGGTACTGACACCGAGTAGGCCACAACGTTGAAGGACTGGGAAGCAGCAGCAAAGGAACTGGACACAATCGAAGGGAACGACGAGTGGAAGCTGGACGACGCAAATGGGGATTACAACCCGGAACTGATCGAGGCCAGGCTGAAAGAGTTGGATACGGCCCGGACCAACTCCGATATCAGTGCCATTCTCTACCTTATACGGACAGCCCTATCTCGTGATCTTGGCGGAATGGGAAATATCGACCTCTACCGCCACTCATACATCGGGACGAAGAGTTTGATTGAGCGCTACGTTGACTCGGCCGTCAAGACGATCGAGGCTTTGGTCGAGAAGAGCGCCTATACGGTACCAACCGGCATGGAATCTAAGGACTTGCTTGAGGGGATGCTCTACGCCAGGCAAAGTTTCGGGAGAAGCGCACTTCTCCTCAGCGGAGGCGCCACATTCGGCATGTCGCACATCGGTGTTCTCAAAGCCTTATATGAGTCGAAGCTCTTACCTCGCATCATTTCGGGCGCCTCGGCAGGATCGATCGTGTGCTCTGTGATATGCACCCGCAAGGATGAAGAGCTACCGGCTCTGATCGCTGCTTTCCCGTACGGTGATCTGGGCGTTTTTGACAGTGAAGGC
The DNA here is from genome assembly GCA_033296905.1 of Podospora australis. Taxonomy (NCBI): domain Eukaryota; kingdom Fungi; phylum Ascomycota; class Sordariomycetes; order Sordariales; family Podosporaceae; genus Podospora; species Podospora australis. The sequence continues at coordinate 88,718 of MU864427.1, read as the reverse complement.
GAGGGGTTGTCTGACAACATTCGCCGGCTCCTGACCGAAGGAAGCTGGGCAGACATATCTAATCTGACGCGAGTGATGCGCAGCTGGCTCGGCGACGTGACATTCCAGGAGGCCTACAACCGAACACGAAGGATATGCAACATTTGTGTGTCGTCGGCGTCGATCTACGAGCTGCCTCGGTTGTTAAACTACGTCACTGCCCCCAACGTCATGATATGGTCAGCCGTTGCAGCCTCTTGTTCAGTACCGCTTGTTTTTCAAGCAGGCACACTGCTCATAAAAGACCCGATAACGGGGGCCCATGTGCCTTGGAATCCTACGCCGCAGCACTGGATCGACGGATCCGTGGACAACGATCTTCCCATGACGCGGCTCGCCGAGATGTTTAATGTTAATCACTTTATCGTCTCTCAAGTCAACCCTCACGTCGTCCCCTTTCTCTCCAAAGACGACCGGCTCTATCCAGCGACTACCCCTGGCAAACTACGTCAACAAAGAGCGTCCCAAGACAAAGGAGAGTGGCTCGACATATTGGCGACTTTGGCCAAGGAGGAAACCCTTCACAGACTACAGATCTTGACAGAGATCGGTGTCTTCCCAAACCTCTTTTCGAAGCTCCGCTGCATCTTGAGTCAAAAGTACTCGGGGGACATCACTATTCTTCCTGAAATCGCCGTGCATGATCTTCCGCTCATCCTGAAAAACCCCACCGCGGACTTCATGAAACGGAACTGCTTGATCGGCGAAAGGGCAACATGGCCGAAACTCAGCCGAATTCGCGACAGGCTAGCCATTGAGTTGGCGCTGGATCATGCCGTGCATACATTGCGAGCACGAGTCGTCTTTAGTAAGAGCCAGGTCGACCTTCGCCGGTTAGCTGCCAGCTGTGAACCACTGGCCCCGAGGAGGAAGCTTCATAGTGGTGGAGTGAGCGTCGAAACAGCAGACTCGGCAGGAATCTCTCGCGCAATCCGCGCTCATCACCCATCATCAGGTGAAGAAAGTCACTTGGTGCAATCTTCGAGACGCCGTAGAAGTTCGGGCGGTAGCATTCAACTCTTGGCAGCGAGGCATAAGAAAATGTTTCAGGATGTCGAGGATAACTGGACGGACGATGCATCAGAAGAAGATGAGCGACTGGAGATTAGTTATCACAGTGCTGAGAGAAATGTTCTTACCAAGCCCCGGCTCAAGCGATCTAGCAAAAGCCACGGAAGCATGCGAGGTGGAAAGCCCGTCGACTTCCACTCATCAGAGGAAGCCACGTTGCCTGTGTTCGACTTCTCTCAGCCCCTCTCGCCTCCCACGCACGGCGACGATTCGGCAGTGGCTATCGAGGAGAGTACAATTGAGGAGTTCTCCAAGATCTCACCCCTGGTTCTTACGCCCGGTATTAAGATTATCAGCTGCGGACCTAATGAGGACGATGATCACCACTCGGATGCCGACGTGGACAGTGACTCAGATCCGTATCATGGCCGCAAGCCCGCCCCAGAAGTCTCACCCAAGATGTTGCACTCGGAGTTGAAGTGATGGGTCATGCGCGTGCGTGTCAACGTAGTGTGATGTGTGAGCCACCGTCGTGGTTGGTTTTGTTTCAAGGCGTTTTCTTTTCTTTGGAGATTCATGACATACATATGTACAGGTTTAGGTATACCATTTTGCATACGAAAGGGGATTACGGGCTTCGACCCTCATGGCGTCGGTGGAAACGGCGTGGGCATAGCAGTAAATTTAACAACAGTACACAGGTAATGCAGGTAGGACTTGAGAAAGCAAGATACCAGGCGGTTCAATCTACATATTTACACAGTTTTTGCCTTACTTTTACACCTCCTTGAGTCTTGAATACGGATTTGGGTTTCTAGGAAGGAGGTAACAGCACGCACGACTGCCGGGCATATGAGGCTCGTGTCGCGGGTATTTATCCAGAGCCCCGACATATGCAGAGTACCCGAACTGATGGGACATTCGGGGTCGGAGAAGACTCGGGGTAAATTCTCAGGTTACCCCGCGCGTGTCGTTGGGAGGTAGTAGCCTTCCTTCCTTCCTTCGTGTGACCAGAGGAAGAGGTCCACGATCCCACAAGACAGACCGATACAACCTCTTCATTGACGACTTGTCTATTTCCATCAAGCAAGTTTCTTACTGAAACAAAGTCATGGCCTGGCAACCTTCAGCACCAGCGCAGTTGGTCCCCCGGTTTCGGTCGGATGTTTACCCGTTCATCGCCCCAGCCAAGTTCAGGGGCTCGTTGAAAGACAAGGTCACCATCATCACCGGTTTGTCTTTTCGTTTTCCCCGACAGCTAGGTACCAGGTAAAGCAAAGGGGCCAAACAAACTAACAGAGAGGGCGTGGTTTGGATAGGAGCGGCAGGAGCAATAGGACAGGGCCTGGCAGAGTCGTTCGCGGTCGCCGGGGCAAAGCTGGTTTTGACGTACAACAACACGCCTCCGCCGGCGGCGCTCCAAGAGAGGTGTCTCAAGTTTGGCGCGACCAGTGTGGATTTTGTCATGTGCGATGTTGCTGACTTGAAGGGGTGCGAGGAGCTGGTGAGGAAGACGCTGGAGGAAAAGGGGAGGGTGGATGTTTTGGTTAATAATGCTGGGGCTAATGGGTTGGGTCCTGTACGTTCGTTCCCTTACCTCTTACCCCCTTTCCTTTGTTTACACACCTTGATCTGGTTCTTGCTTCAACTTTGGGTTCCGACGTCACCATGAGATTGAGAGAAGTCGAAGAGAAAGACACCGCAAAGTGAGGGACCTACTGACACAAAGTGAGGAATAGATGGACGCCCAAGCACCAGAGGATTTCATCCATGAGATCGCAGTCAACTTCCACGGACCCTATTATCTCATGCGGTTTTTTCTCCCGCATTTCAAGGCCCAAGGGGAAGGCTGCGTGCTGAACATCGCCTCGAGGGCAGGGACCGTGGCGATTCCGTATAGCACGAGCTATTGCGCCAGTAAAGCGGCGCTGATTAACTTGACGGCGTGCACGCAGAAGGAAATTGATATTGAGGGGTTGGGGGAGAAGGTGCACTTGTACTCGCTGCATCCTGGGGGGATCAAGAGTAAGATGACGCTTAAGAGTGAGTTACACATTTTCTCTCTCCCCCGTTCCCTTAAGCTGACAAGGGGGACAGAATACTCCGAAGACAGCGTCGCGAGCCTGCCAGCGCAGGCGCAGAAACGATTCGCCAACGCGCTGGATATCTACAACGACTCGCCGTACCTCAACGGCATGGTGTGTGTCGCGCTGGCTACGGGGGTAGGGAAAGAGGTGCTCAGGGGAAGATACTTTGACGTGGGCCAGGACCTGGAAGATGTTTTGGCGCAGGGCGAGGCGCTCAAGCGGGATCCGGACCTGTACAGCTTGCACACGAGTTTCCTGGGCGGCTTGAAGAATGGCGGGGTGCCGCCTGGTGGGTATCCCGAGAAGAAGGAGGGGGAGGGGTTTGAGTTTCCCGGGTTTTAACCTTTTCTTCATCTGCTCTTCTGCCGTCCTTGTGATACCTACCTAGTTCATACGACCTCGAAAAGATCTTTAGGAAACACCATCACTTTGAGGGAAAATTTGGAAGAGAAAAAAAATAAAAAAATTTGTTGAAAGTGATCGGCAAACGAGCGGTGCCGATCATTGCCGTTCAGTCACACAAGACTCCACCGACGCAACCCAAAAACCCCCTGTCATCAGATGATCTGATAAGATGGACCTGCAGATTTTAGCGTGGGAGCACAGGACGCAGACGCAGTGAGACATCAAGCGGAGAACATCCTCACACACTTTTTACATTGCGCAACTCTGGCAATTTTTTGCTTTTTGAGCTGCCAATTCTTCCATGATTCCGATGCCGGGAGAACCCCCCCTCCTCATCCATGCCCTCCGCTTCCCTCAAGTCCTGTCTCCAAGAGGACAAGAGGTAGCTCCAGCGGACTGGACCCGCTGTTTGTCATGCTTCCATCCTTCCCCCCTCTCCTCGCGGGCATGTCGGCCGCTTGAGCTGCAGAACCACACACGTTGTACCTTTGGCGGGATCCATCTCTGACGGTGTGATTGATGAGGGACCCTGATGGGCGGATGAATAAAAAGCATGCGGTGTTACCACTTTGTCGATCTTTGGTCATTTTCCGGACGTCTCTCATCTTTTCTCTCTCAACTATTGTTGATCGCTCACATCTATCATCCCACCCCTTTTTGACACTCTTGCCTTTGGTTTGCATATTCCCATAGCCACCGTCCAGATTCGGAAAAGAGTTGTAGTACAACAGCAGCACAAGGCTATTATCTTGTTGGAGCAAAGTCAATAAGCCATCACAACAATGGGATCCATGTTCGAGTCGACACCACAGGTTGCCGCCATGCCCTTCAGAGTACTCGTCGTTGGCGGTTCATACGGCGGACTCTCTGCCGCCCTCAACCTTCAAGATCTTTGCCGCGGCCTGCCAGCACGATGCGGGCCTAAGCCCAAGGAAGGAGAGGAAGTCACTGTGCCACAGTTCAACGTTGACATCACAATAGTAGACGAGAGGGATGGTTTCTGTGAGTGTTTTGCCTCTGACTTTGATCAAGGATGAACGATTCTAACAGATACCAAGTCCATCTCATCGGTTCACCACTGGCTCTGGCGGACGAGGAATACGCCGCCAAGACGTGGATCAAGTACGAAGATATCCCCGCGCTGCAGACGCCCAACATTCACGTCCTCCACGGAAGCGTAAAATCGGTGGATCAGCAGCGCAAGGTGGCCACATATGCACCTCACGGAAGCACCACAGAGTTCTCGGAGCTCCCCTACGATTACCTCGTTGCTGCTGCCGGGTTGAGGAGAGTGTGGCCCGTGGTGCCCCAATCTCTGCGGAGGAAACAGTTCCTCTTCGAGGCTGGCGATCACATCCGTGCTGCCACAACAGCAAGGCATGGTGTTCTCATCGTCGGTGGTGGTAAGTCTTTTTGACCTCTCTCCCTTCTTCACACCTCTAGCTTTTCCCATCATCTCTGACAACAGACATACAATCCAGGCGCCGTAGGTATCGAAATGGCAGCCGAGCTCAAGCTCGTGCACCCAGAACTCAAAGTAACCCTCGCCCACTCCCGCGAGAAGCTTCTCTCCTCCGAGCCCCTCCCCGACGACGTCAAGGACCGTAGTCTCGAGCTCCTCCGCGAGGCCAACGTCGAGGTTCTCATGTCCCACCGCCTTTCCTCTACCGAAGAGACCAAGGACGACCGCGGCAACAAGTGCTACCGCGTGACTTTCACCAACGGGCACTCCTTCCTGGCTGATCAAGTAGCCATGGCTATCTCCCGGTCCGTTCCCGCCACGACGTTCTTGTCGCCAAACGGCGTCCTCGATGAGGAGGGCTACGTCAAGATCCAGCCAAGCTTGAACTTTCCCGTGGACTCGCCCAACTCGGCTGACCACTTTGCCATTGGCGACCTGGTCAAGTGGAGTGGGATCAAGCGGTGCGGTGGCGCCATGCACATGGGTTGCTTTGCCGCAATCAACATCCACCAGAGGATGATCGAGACGTCGACGGGGGCGAAGCCTACGCTCTCTCAGCTCGATGAGATCCCGCCAATGATTGGTCTTGCGGTGGGCAAAAAGGCCGTTTCGTACTGGCCGCAATCTGGCGTGAGCTCGGGTGAGGACGTGATGCAGCTGTTCTTTGGTGATGATCTTGGGTTTACCAGTAAGTTTCTGCTCTATTTTCGTACTTTAATTATGGATACATGTACTGACTTATCCTTGCAGTTTGCTGGAACCATCTTGGTCTTGGTGATGACAAGCAGAAGCTTTAGATAAGTGTTGCATAGCATTTTGGGATGTTTTTGGGTATGCGAAACTTTTGTTGTTTGGGGCATTAAAAATACGACTGGTTGGGCATTACTTGGGAAAATTATTTTAAACACTCCAAAGATAAAAGGGAACATGATACCGTGATAACAAGAGAACTTTTACTCCTTCAAATCACTCCGGCTCTGCTGTTACTTGCGCATTGCATCAAGCTAATCCACATTTTTAAGGAGTATCAAACGCAAGGTAATCCTAATCCTGGGTCGTGACAACCAACAAGTTCATACAAATATGAGTATAGCTGGATAACAAACAATCGCGGAGCGCACCATTGGATGTGCAAAGCAGTAGTGGACGCCGATTATTTGGTGAAGTTATTCGAAATTATAGAGATATTATGCTATATACAAACTTTATATGACGTTCAACTTTTCCAAACCAGCCAGAACCCTCCTGCAGGTATGAGACAACTCAACAAAAAAATGAAGACACCCGGCAAACTCCCCCTTTCTTTATAACTTTGCCTTGGCACCCTCGAGAAGCTGGTTACCCAGCTGCGCCATCTCAAACTTTCTCACCTTGCCGCTGCCCGTCAGCGGAACCGTGCTCGGCACGCCGTCATGGCCGAGCCAGAATACATGCGTAGGGGCCTTGTGTCTACCCAATTTCGACCTGCACCACTCACGAACCTCTTCTACGGTGGGCTTAGTATGGCCGTCGTCAAGTTGGAGAAAAGCGCCCACCACCTCGCCGTAGTGGGCATCCTTAAGACCAACCACCACGGCCATGGAGATGGAAGGGTGGGCGACCAGGCGCTCTTCGATCTCAAGAGGGTAGATGTTCTCTCCACCCCTGATGATGATGTCCTTGAAGCGTCCCGTGATGGAGCAGTAGCCGCGCTCATCGAACACGGCCTCGTCGCCGGTGTGCAGCCACAGCTGGCCTGACTCGTCGCGCATCATGCACTCGTTGGTCTTTTCCGAGTTGTTCCAATACCCGGCTTGGAGTTGGTAGCCACCGATGCAGAGTTCGCCTCGAGTGCCGATGGGGACGATCTGGCCGTCACGGTCCACGATCTTGGCGCGGGCGTGGGGCATCAGGGTGCCGACGGTGGTGAGGCGGGTATCGATGGGGTCGTCGGTGAAGGCGTTGAAGCAGGTGGGTGAGGCCTCGGTGAGACCGTAGCTGGAAGTGAATTCGGTCATGCCCAGCTTGGTGACCATGAGCTCCATGAGGTAGCGTGGTACGGGGGCACCGGCAACGATGCCTGTTCGGAGACTGAGGTCGGAGGCCTTCAGGTTCTTGGCTTCGGGGAGGTTGATGAGGCTGTCGATCATGGCTGGGACGCCGTGCACGGCGGTGCACTGCTCCTCCATGATGGTGCGGAGGGTAGCTGAGGCGTCGAAGGTCTCGGCTGGGTAGATGATCTTTGCGCCATGGGTGATGACGGCCATGAGGCCGAGGACGAGACCGAAGCAATGGAACATGGGTGGAGGGCAGCAGAGGATGTCGTTGGGGGTGAGCCTCATGCGGTCTCCGATGAAACGGGAGTTGTTGACAATATTGTGATGGGTGAGCATGGCGGCTTTGGGCAGGCCAGTAGTGCCACTGGTGAATTGGAGGTTGCATACCAAGTGAGGCAGCACCTTGGATTCGGCATGATGAAGACGGTCTGGGCTCACTTTTGCTCCTTGAGCAAGAATATCTTTGTAGTTGGTATACCCTTGAGGATCTCCCCTGATCATGACAACTTTTGGTCCCGTTGGCCTGGCGGCAAGCTGTGTGAGAAGGGGCCCCTGATCCAACCGGCCGATTTTCTTGGTTGTGAAGAAGACCTTGCATTCTTTGCGATGTCAGTATACTGCTGCATCCAGGATTCCAGCGGTGCATATGTAGCCGTACCTGAGAAGTCCAAACCATACAGCGCCTCTGTTGGGGTGTAAGTGTTGTTCATGATGACCAAAATGGCACCTATCCTTGTTGCCGCAAAGAAAATGGCGGCGTATTGTTCACAGTTGCCGGCCATTATGCCCACCCGATCACCAACACCAATTCCCATATCCAAAAGCGCGGCCGCCAGCAGCCGACTGTGATGATTAAGCTCGTTGTAAGTCCATCTCGCACCGGTCCATGGGATCACGATGCCTTCCCTGGTTCCATGGTGTAGACATTGCAGGTTCAAAAGCTCGCCGAGTGTGAGGTCGACAAGAGGAGGATCAGTCGGGCCACGGAGTAGTGAGAGCTGTTGTGGCTGTGGAAGGGTGAACCCCTCCTCCTGTAGGAGAGGAGCCTGTACTGTGGTCATTTTGTCCAAAAGAAATATGGACGGCTCGTTCGGACAGTTATCGTGCTGATGATACCGGGAGATTGGATAGATGGTATGGTGTGTGTGAAATATGGCAGATAGAATTGCACATTGATAAACGAGTTACGGTGCAGTATGCATACAACACATCCCAGAAATGTCGAGAACCATCGCTTTGGAACCGGTACAGGCAGGCTATGACGGAGTGCCATGTGGGCTGGGGAAACACAAGAGGACTGTCCCACCCCTTGCTCCCCTCGTTGGAATCCGAATCCATGCTGCATGGCAAGGATTCATGGCTGCCAGTGGCCATCCTTGAAGGTGGGACAGCGATCGTGGCCGAGAATGGAGTCAAGAAGGGTGTTCTCGGCTGTTGATTCCTGCCAGCTTGGATCTAATCTGATAAGATGGGGGGCATTCGGACAGGATCTTTGTTCGTCAGTGGCTGCTCTCGGCCGTTGACGCCTTCGGAAACGGGACCTCCTTCGTTGTCGATCTCATCTCTTCGAGCTGTCAATCCCCAATATCGATACGCAGCAGTGAAGGAACCCGTGTGAATACCCGAACGAGAGGCATTGCAGCGACTCTCTGGAGAAGGAAAATGCAAAATATCCTCGGCTTCGACGTGCAGCATGGATGGACGGTGCGGGTGTGTGGGCGTGTGGGGATGGTGAAGAGCGTCACAAGCGGGAATTCGAGACCCAATCATGAGAGGAAATTGATCAGATTTTTTCTTCGTCAACCTCCGTAGATGGATATGACGACCGAGGGCTCCAGAACCCATCATTGCCGGCCGCTGAACGGGAAGGAGCAACCACCTAACTGGCCCTGGCCCCTGGGGTGTTGCAGTGGGAAGGAGACGGAGGGTTGCGTTAGGACCATCTGATAAAGAATCAGTGGTGTGATTTCAGGTCCACCTTGAGTTGCTACCCCCTGTAAAATGCCTCAGACCAACAAGATCTTTTGGTCGGATCTGATTAGATTATTCACGCCAAGGCCTGTTTCCCCACGCAATACGCATGCAAGCCGGAGCCGAGGCGGGTTGTCCTTGTTTGGCCCTTTCCTCGATTCTTTGCTTGTCCTCAAAGCTGGCTGTTTGATACCGTAATCCATGGATGGATGGAGGGAGGGATTGATGATGGCGAACTGGTTTTGTTAGAGATAGTTCTGAACAGCCGGAACTCAGGTAAACACGAAATTGAGAGAATGATATCAAACGAACCGGTGAGGGAACAGTTCAGCCGAAACCTCCTCGAACGCTCCATTCTCCTCCATCCGCTCCCTCCGAGATCGGGTCCGTGTTCGCCAAGCCAAAACTGGAGCTGGGGGTGTGGATTGGACAACAGGGAAAAAAATTATCTGATCCTCCCCCCTGCGTCCGAGTAAAGTTATCTGATCCGACACTCAGCACGCCATGGCTTGCATGCCAACCGGCCACACCAACCCCTGACCCCCTTGCCATTGGCTACACCCTCGGAGTCCTTGACAAAAGAGACAATTGAGGTGCAGACACAACATGGACAGCCATCGTCCCTGTCGAAACCGGTTTCCGCCGGAAGAAGACCTTCAGAGGACGAGCGTCCCCTAACCACCTTCTGGCAAGGATCTTGGATGCTTTCTTCCTGTTCGGTCCCTTCTATCGAGACACGCAAGTGGATGCGTCTCTGCAATATTAGCCCCCCACCGCTTGTTGGTAAAAGAAAAGGCATGTGAGCTGGTGACCTCTTCGTTCCTGTCGAGGACTTTTTAGTGCTCCGACCCTCTCTCCGCGTGTGTGTCGTGATACCCATTTTTATTTTTATTTTCGCGATATTTTGTCTCTTTTTCCTGTTTTGTTCATACATAACATACCCAAAACAAAACAAATCCGCCAAAAATGGCCTCACAACAACCAAAACAACGCCCTGAACCGGCCGACTACGCCGCCTCCGGCGAGCCCATCCTCAAGCTCCCCCACCCCTACCAAGCCGCCTACCACATCGTCAGCGCCAACAACAACAACAACACCTTCCAGCTCCAACCCCGCGGTGCTTCCCTCTCTCCCCTCCCATTCCCCCTCCACAACGACTCCCTCTTCTTCACCTCTCCCGAGGACCTCAAACTCGGCGACCGCCCCAAAGACTCCAACAACACCCCCTGGGGCCGCGCCCGCCGCACTCCCTCCGTCACCGTCTCCTGGAAGGATGCCTCCTCTCATCCCACCGTAGGCCAGCTATGGCTCCTCACCTACGCACTCTTCATCCTCCGCCCCTCCTCCGAAGCGTTCCGCCTCAACCTCTCCGGATCCGACTCTTCCCTTCTCGCATCCCAACTCAAAGCCACCGGCCTGGCCATTGACCATCCCACCACGGCTTCCATCAACGCCCCTCCATCAACCAATGATGAGCTGGTTATCTCCCGCGGAGCATTCTGGCAGGGCGCGGCCTCCCCCTTCGGCCCCCGCCCCGCATGGGTTCCGGAATCACAATCCCCCGACTTGTCCGGCTTCCCTCTCCCTCCTCCGGAATACGTCATGACCTCCGACCCTACGGCTCTGGTCTGGCACCCCAGGCGGCGCGCCAAACCCACGCCCGGCTCCGTCATCTACTCCCGGTACATCCCTCACCTGAAGGAAACCTTTTCCATGATCGCATTGGACTACACCAACTCTGAGCACCTCAACCTCTTCCACACCTGGCAGAACGATCCCCGCGTCTCTCAGGGGTGGAACGAGACCGGCACGCTGGATCAACACCGCGAGTATCTCCGCAAAGCCCACGAAGACCCCCACCAAATCACCATCCTCGCCAGATTCGACGATGTATGCTTTGCTTATTTCGAGGTCTACTGGGGCAAGGTATGTCTGCTCCCCCTTCCCCCATTCCCTTCTTCCCTGCTGACAGAAAGAACAGGAGGACCGAATCGGCGCGTACTACTCAGCAGGGGACTACGACCGCGGCCGCCACAGCCTGGTAGGCGACGTGCGGTTCCGCGGCCCCCACAGAGTCAGCGCGTGGTGGTCGTCGCTCATGCACTACTTGTTCCTCGACGAGCCGCGCACCATGAGCGTGGTCGGAGAACCCAAGTACACGAATTCGTCGGTGCTGATGTACGATCTCATGCACGGGTTCGGGCTGGACAAGTTTATTGATCTGCCGCACAAGAGGTCGGCGCTGGTCAAGTGCAGCCGCGAAAGATTTTTCCAGCTGTGCCCGCTGGATGAGAATGAGAAGGTCATGGGTGGTACGGGGGTTGGGCTGGTTCCCAAGTTGTAACCTTGTTACCAAAAGAAAGGGAGAAAGAGATTTGTTAATGTATATGGGGGTGATTGGATAAGTAATAGCATAGGCGTTCAAAATTCGATGTTGAATTATTGACGCTGGTCATGTTTCTCGGACTCGGTTCAAAAGTCGTGGCACTTCTCCATACTACCTACTTAACCTTGCAGCAGAGAGCAAACAATGTCACGAAATAAGAACGTCATGGGTGAGATCAACGTTCAGTTCGTACTTGATCACAGTACTGCAGTTCGAACTACGTTTGCTCGAATGGGACTCAAACTCGGAACTACATCAGATTCCCCGAAGTAATCACAGTTATTGGGTGGTCCGCATTCTATCTTCTGTACTTTGCCAATAACATGGGGTATGTATTCATTTGTATCCTAGACTCTTCCCCCCTTTTCTCTCGTTCATTCAGTCATAATTTGTTCTGTCTCGCTCGCGCCCTTACGTCCACTCGCTCCACCTCACACCATGTCTATACACCAACCCCTCCGTCTCAAACTGAGGACCTTCAGCATCAACGATATACCCCAGCTCGCAGCGGTTGAAGGAAACCTTCTTCTGCTGCTGCTCATAGAACACATCGAACCGCGCACCCAGCGCATCGTGCAGGTTCAGCACGTTGCCAGCCGGGTGCAGTGCTTGCCAGGGACGGATGCACGTCTGCCCCTTGCAGGATTTTAGTACAAACAACAGAGCGTCGAGACGGGAGATGACCTTGTTGAAGGGAACTCCCAGAAGTGTGGCGGGGGGTTTGGCGCTTTCGTGGAGGAGGTTGTTGATTTGGTAGGGATCCGTCTATTTTTTTTTATTTTTTTATTTTATTTTTTGTTGTCAGTTTTTCTAGAGGAGAGGACGGAACGAACGACGAAAAGGGGGGAGGAGGGATGACATACAGTAAGGTCATAAAGCTCATGCTCATTATCACACCAAACCGCATAATAGAAATTATACGACTTGCTCACGATGCGAATGGCCTTGTACGTGTTGTTGAGATACAGCCTCGGCTCGTGTTTATCAAAAATCTTGCCCTCAGAGACGGCAAAGCCCCAGAACTCGACAGTAACGTGCTCGTGGCGGGTGGAGACGGCAACTTCCAGATCATTCTGATTCAACGGGATGGCTTCACCGTCGAAATCCGCGCGGGCCTGGATGCCAGCTACGCTCAAAATGGTGGGGGCAAGATCCGTGTGGGTGGTTACGATCTCGGAGATCTCACCCTGGGAAACGCCCGGACCGCGGATGATGAGGGGGATGTTGATGTCCTCCTCGAACCCGCATTCTTTGCCGGGGTTGAGCCGGTGCTGGGAGATGTGGTACCCGTTGTCGGTGGTGTAAAAGATATACGTGTTATCGAGGACGCCGTGCTCTTTGAGGCGTGCAACCACGCTGGCGACCAGCTCGTCGACCGACTGCAGAGCACGCAGGCGTTGGCGGTAGAATTCGTCGTTGTATTCAATGTTTTCTTTGCTGAGCTTTTGGCGAGTGCGCACCCAGTTTGCGCCCGTGGGGAAGTCGGGGTTGAAGTTGGGGGTGCGAGGGATCTTGACGTCCTTGAAGAGGTGCTTGTGCCTTTCGGCAGGGATAGGGGCGGTGAAAGAGACCAAGTCCTCGAGGTCGGGGAGGTCGATTAGATCGTCGTCCCAGTTGGGGTCGTCCAGACCCAGGGTAGAAGACTTGACGTTGCTGTGGGGGGCGACGGGGGCGATGCCTAGGAAGAAAGGCTTGCCGGCATCGACGGCATCGTCGAGAAAGCCGAGGGATTTCTTGGCGAGGACGTCGACGGTGTGTTGACCCTCGTAGCTGACAGGGGGATCGTTGTTGCGCTGGTAGGTAGCGTTGAGGTAGTCGTAGGTGTAAGGGTCCAGGAGGAAGTCGGAGGCTGTCCAGGCGTTGGGACGGGGGTTGTTCCAGTTCTCGGTGGTGTGGGCGTTGAAGAGCTTGCCGGCGTAGTAGGTGTTGTACCCGGCTTCTTGGAGCCAGACGGGGAGGTAGTTGTTGTTTAGGCCTTGCTTGACGAATTTGGGGTAGCCGCCTGTGATTTCTGTTAGTCTTTGATTTTAGGTTGTTTCTGAAGAGAAGGGAACTCACCATGAGGAGGGTTCACGTCTGTGACGTTGGTGTTGTGAGCTTGCTTGCCAGTCCAGAGAGATACTCTGGCAGGGCAGCAGATGGCAGTAGTGCAGTAGTGGCGCTTATAGAGCGTGCCCTGGTCGATGAGGTGCTTCTTGATCAGGGGGAGGTAGTCCAGCGAGTTCATGTGCAAGTCCTGGTCATCGGTCAAGACAAACACAATGTTCGGCTTGCTGGCACCCTTCTCCTTGGTATGAGCCCATGAGCCGCTGAGCTCATCGTCGAACAGTGGCTTTTGATTTCCCCCTCGTGCGAGGACGGAGGGCAGCTGCAGACCTGCTGCGAGAGCGACACCTGAGAAACGCATGGCAGCGGTCCAAGGAGTCGTAGTATCAGTGGAAAATGAAAACAAGAAGTTGATGATCTCAGGCAGGATGAATCAGCCACCAGACGGCGACGGACGTCCTCATTATCAACTGCCTGAACAACTGCATGATCGGGGTCCCGGTGCCCTGGGTTGCCGAGGGTATCATGTTGGTTTTCCCCTGGTGTTGATTGCGTGATACATCGCGGCGATTGCAAACAACATGCTGTCGAGTGTGTCCCCCACATTCTAGCCAGCGTAAAAGGCGAACAATTGCATCGAGGTGGGAGATGTCGTCTTCAAAAGTTCTGGACCCTCATCCGTTATCCCCCTTGTAACATTTCCCAATTTTACGAATAGTGTTGCAGAATGGCAGACTTGCAGCGCGCTAGCAGCCTGTTCTGCCCCTTGAATGGGTCGATGGTGCTAGACTGAGAATAACGACATCGCCAATTCTATGTCGTGATCGGCCGAGACGGCACCAAAGAAATCGGGGATAAGTCTTTGTTTCCGGCCAGCAGAAATCCACGGGTATTATGTCCGGCCGAGATGAAAGGGAGAATAATGGTGCAGTTTGTTTTGTTTGCACAACACCAAAACTTTTGTTGGAGATAACCTGATCGTGATAATTTGGCTGCGACTTTTGAGCAGCGGAGAATTGCGATATGGTTCAAAGTCTTGGCGCGGCAGGCAATGAGCCTTCCGAACAGTCGCCTCTCATTACCAAGACTATCGATAGCACCAATGGCAACGACAGTGGCCCGACATATGTCTCCATCTCAGAAGTCCCTGTGGACGAGTCAATTCCAGGGAATGGGGCCGTCGTCAAGAAGATCAACGATGAAGACGAGGAGAGCCTGGGCAGTGGAGAGGTTGAGAGAGGGGTTTCAAGGGCACAAGTTGCGCGTATCATCTCGGTGCTGTTGATCGGTTCGTTTCTTCCCTCCTTCCATATCGTGGAAATCAAAAATGTGCTGATATCCGAACAGGCATCTTCGTCGCGCATACCGACGGCTCTATCCTCCTGGCAACACATTCAAACATTGCATCCGAGTTCAATGACCTGGGCAATTCGAGTTGGCTGATTACCAGCTTCGCACTGGCTGGCGCAGCTACTCAAGCAATTGCAAGAAAATGTCTCCTCTCCATTCACATCAATCGATTCTAACTGCTCTTCACCAACAGTATGGCAAGCTCAGCGATATCTACGGCCGCAAGAGGCTGGTCATCTTTGCCTACACCATCTTTGTGGTCGGCTGTGCTGTCGTGTAAGTTTCCATACCTACTCATTGACTTGCCAGGAGAAATCAAACTGACATTGATTTCAAACAGCGGCATCGGCCAGACCATGGGCCAAGTCATTATTGGCAGAGTAATATCAGGAGCCGGAGCAGCAGGCATGGCCGGCCTCGTCTCCATCCTCATCACAGATTTGCTCCCCATCAGGGAAGTCGCCCAATGGCGTGCCTACGTGAACTTGGTAGCAACCTTTGGCCGCAGCATCGGCGGTCCTCTCGGGGGCTGGCTCGTAGATGTCATTGGATGGCGATGGTCAGTTCTGACTTCTCCCTCCCTCATATCTCCACTCCCTTCTCCTCTAACCGAAGGAAAAAACAGGTCATTCTTCGGCCAGGTCCCCATCATCCTGGTTGCCATCCTCCTGGTAGCAGTCTACCTCCCCGCCGACGAGCCTTCTTCCTTTACAGACTCATCCTCTTCCGCGGCACAAAAGAGCAAACTCTCCAGAATAGACTTCACCGGCTCCCTCGTCTTCGCCCTAACAATCCTCTCCTTTCTCCTCCCCATCGAGCTAGGCGGCGTAAAACTCCCCTGGACGCACCCCATTGTCCTCTCCTTATTCGCGTCAAGCATCTTCCTCGTCATTCTCTTCATCTTTATTGAAAAGCGCCAGCCAGAACCCATCCTCCCGCTTGAAATCTTTCACAAGAGGGACGCCGTTTTGTCTTTTCTCATTTTGGGTCTGCAGACCGCTGCTCAGCTCGGCGTACGTGTTTTTCTCCTTCGCCCTGCCCCTTTTTCTCCCAAAACTAACTATAGCACACAATACACAGCTCATGTTCTCCGTCCCAATCTACTTCCAAGTAACCTCCCGCGCCTCCAACACCGCCTCCGGAGCCCATCTCGTTCCCGCCGTCGTAGGCAACGCTATCGGCGGTGTCCTCTCCGGTATCCTCATCAAACGGTACTTCCCCCCCTTCCCCCCCTTTTTCTTTTTTGTTCACAAACCTAACAAGGTATAGTTCCGGGAGGTATAAAACCCTAATCCTCCTAGCCGTCCTCTCCTCCTCAGCATCCTACCTCCTCCTCATGCTCCGCTGGCACGGCCACACTTCCTGGCTCGAATCTCTCTACATCTTCCCCTCCGGGTTCGGCACCGGCATCGCCCAATCCGCCGTTTTCATTTCTCTCCAAGCCGTCGTAGAGCCAGCGCACATGGCCCCCGCCATCTCCTTTATGTATTTGTCTTCCACCATCGCCCTGACCGTCGGCCTGTCCGTTTCCTCCGCCGTGATGGGCGCTGCCTTGCGCTGGAGTCTTGTCCGACGGCTGGTAGAGCTGGGCTTGGACGCCGACAAAATTGCAAAGGTGATAGCGGACACGACTTCTGATGTGGGATACGTACATCGCATTACTTCGCCAAGTGTGAAAGAGGCGGTGGTGGGTGCTTATGTTGATGGGTTGTGGTGGAGTCATGGTTTGTTTTTTGCCCCTTTCTTCCATCCTAATGTTGCAAGTGAATTGTTCTGACTATTCCTATCAACAAATAGGTGTTTCGTTTGCCTGCTCCTTCGCCGCTTTTATTCTTGCTCTGTTGATCAAGCAGAGGCGTCTGGAAGGGACGAAATAGAAGCGTTCGTTTCGGGGACTCGCGGGGAGGATCGGTTTCCTGAGGGCACCATCCATGGGTGGTGAAAGAGGTTCATGTAGTGGGCAAGAAAGCAAAAGTTTGAATGGGACCTATCTAGAGTACAAGGTTTGGATACAAAGAGTAGTTTTGTAGGTAGTTTGCGTTTTAAATAGACTTTCTCATATGTCAGCAAGTAAGGGTAACAATCATCAGCATAAAGACGGTAGTCACCTGAAAATGGCAGATGACAAGCCACGCTCGAACCTTATCAAGCCAGTACCGTATAAACATTCCCAATAAACTATCTACTATCCTGTAATATATGCGTGATCAACTTTAAAAAGCATCACTGCCTTCAATGCTTCATCTGGGTAAGCAAACATGCAAAACCAAATTGAGCCCCTGTACAACCCCTGAACTCATCGCCCCAAAGTCTTACATCAGGTATATAGATTCGATCAAGTGCAACAACCAATTCACTGCGCGAGCGTTACCTAATCAAGATGCCCTGAACCCCACGATCCAAATAGGCGGAGCAGTGATATCCCAAAAAAAGCTGTCATCCAAAAACGTGTGTCCAACACTCTACGAACCAGCAATGCCAAGCCCAACTCGACTCTGCATCGAAGCCCCGTACCCAGCAGACGAAGGGCCGCTCGGACCAGGAGCCATGGTGTTGGTCCCCGTGCGCTCCCTCATCCTGCGGCCCTCCATCAACCCTCTCAGTCCCCGCTTCTGCAGGCCAATAACACTGCTCAGATCCCCAGACCAGGGCTCACGTCCGCCTCCACGCTCACTCTCCATCTCGGAGCTCCATTCGCTGCCGACACTGGTGGTAGCGCTCAACTCATCGCTCGTAGGCCGAGTGCCAGGAACAGACGTGCTGATCTTGAGCCCCGCAGTGCGGCCGGACAGACCACTGGAGCTCGCGTCGCTGCCGGCGAAGCTGCTCCCGCCCGCAAAGCTGTCCGAAGCGTTCAGGAGCCCGTCGAGACCAGCCGATGGGAAGAAGTTGGGGTTCAAAGAACCGTCGATGCCGCGTCCTCCACCTGCAGCCATGGCTGTGGCATTGAACACAGCTGCCGCATTCCTGCTGTCCAAGAGGTTATGAAGACGCTCGACCACGGCCTCGAGAAGCCCGTCAATTCGGTAGGGTCTGGCAATTTGTAGCAGACTACAGAGAATCTGTGGGGTACAAAGCGCCGAGGCAGGCGCGGGAAGGCTCGAAGTGTAAAGGAAATGGAGAAGAGCCTGCACGGTAAGGCGCGTGTGTGGTAGATACAGGCACCTTGGTCGACTGTTGGGTGGCAATGTCCGTGGCGTCGGCGCGGTGTTGATGGCTGCAGGATCAACTGGAGGTGAGGTGATCCCGCTCGAGATGGAAGAAGCCGTTGTGCTAGGTGTGAGAGTGGTCCCGCTGCCCACCGAGTACATGCTTCCGCTTGAAGACATTTGACCAGGAGTAATCGTCAAGTTAGAGCTCCGTATTGTACCTCCCGGTGCAGAGATTGAGTTGGACCTCAACGTGACAGCATCGCTGCCATCCTGTGTTGCCGTGCCCTCTCTTAACAGCTGAACAAAGTACGGACCCCACCGCCTTGCAACAATCCGTGAATTTATGGGTATCCGCTCGCCATCAATGCACAAAATGTCCATATCTGCCAGCTCTCTCATGGCCAGGGCCCGTTCTCCTAGCTCTTCTGCGGCGCGACTGTGGTACCTGCCACCAGCAGTGAAGCCAGCTTTCCGCGACAGACTTAATCCAGGTCCCGTGTACGGACTGCTGGCACTGACGAAACCGCTCATCGGGGCGGTTTTTCGTGGATTGTCGTAAAAACCAAAGGCTTCCAGCTCTACCATGCAGACGTTGCTGAAATTGATCCTGCGATGGTTGTAATCATCAACAAGACTCCTCTTCCTGTTGCCCAAGACCACAAAGGTGTTGCGTCTGTTCCATAGCACACCACGATTCCAGCTGCCTTGACTAAAGACCGCGCCTCCTGCGTCGATACGGCTCCACGTCAAGCTCCGCAAGTCCAATGCCCACAAGGCGTATTCTTGCTTGGAGGATGTTAGATAGGTACCGCTCACAACAAAGTGAGTGTCGATGACTCCACCGTTGGGGAAACGTAGTCCAGGAGGGCTATGTGCCCCGCTCATCGGCCGTTCACTCAGATGGCCGTCGCTGGCCCTGATCTGGAGCTCGAGTTTTACGTCAAGGAAGTTATAGTTGCTGTAAATAAGCATACTTGATCCAGGCTCCTTCGTTTCGGCATTGGCGTCGGGGTTCTGCCGAGCGCCATTCGGGTACAACCTGCCAATCTTGGCAGCAACCGAAGGAGGGAGAGGCGCAACCACACTACGGTACGCGCCACAGCTCTTGCCTAACGGTTGTGTTGAAACCCATTTGAGACTGCGCAGGTTGAAGACGCTGATCTGCTCGATGTAGTGATTGGCTGCGTCTTGACCTCCCACCACAATCATTTCAGCGCCTCCTGTGCCGTCAATATTGATGCCAATGCGTCCCTCATTTGGATTGTTCGTGGAAGGATTGTGCTGTAGGGCTGAGAGCGGCGCTCTGTGTGACGCAAACGTGGCGGATGACGGCAGGATGCAAGCGCAGTGAGCGTAGCGTCCCTGGGGGGCGTCCGGTGTCGGAATAAACGTCCATTTCTTGGTAGCTATGTCGTAGATGTAAATGTCGGACATAACAGTGACTTCGGGTTGCTGATCTTGTGGTATCGCATTGGTCTTCTGGTTTGTTGTAGGGGACATGCCGCCGTAGCAAACCATTTTCGTGTCACCAAGCGCACACATGGAGTGGAAGTACCGAGGAGGCGGGATATCTCCCGTTGTCTCTAACTTGGTCCAATGGCGCCGGATCAAATCCAATTCGTAAAGATCTGCTGTGAGCGGTGCAGGCCTGCTCCTAGACAAAATCCTCCCTCCGAAAACGTAGAGCTTATCCCCCAGGATAGTTGTCGTCGCACCCACAAGAGGATGCGGCTCGCGCCCGGTTGTGCGGTGTACGTTGCACATCAAGCCCGAGAGATGTGCTGACGGTGATGGACCACCTGCAGGCCCTCCTGTCGTTCCTCCAACCGGTCCCCTAGACTGATTGGCATTGGGCGATGGCCCGGCCGACAGTGGACCATTGCTTCTTGGTGTGAGATTATCGCCCCGTTCATCTTGTCCGCTGGTTTGGTTGCCGTTGAGGCCCATGTCCTGGTCCCCACGGTCCTGCGGCCTCATGTAAAGTCCACCCCCCTGCTCAGCAGATGATGTCGAATCCATTGTGTTTGGTCGCTTCTCCGTGTCGTAACTGGTCTCGGTATCCAAAATCGTAGCTAGACTGCCCTGGTGCGTAGGCGCGGCCAACGGCGTCAGTGGGCTGGTAGGGGAGAGCTGAGGCGGGGGTGGTTCGGGTAGGGGCTTCGAAAGACTGTTCTGGAGGCTCAAGCTCCGCGCATGTTGCGACTGAGACGGGCCAGAGCCTCTTACTGGATGAGGTGCTGATGCCGGACCTCGATCGATTATTGGAACAAACGGCTCTGAGGGCCGTCGTAGAGCGTGTTGAGAGGGGTTGCGCGTGAGTCTCGCAAAGTCGTCTCGCCCCGGTGTGATCTTTTTGAAGCCGCGGAAGGCTGAGGAGAGGATGTCAGAAGGCGACTTGGAAGGCGAGCGCTCGTCGGTCTCGGAATCAGAGAATCGGCTCGAGTCGGGATGGCCGGGGGCTTGTTGTTGCTGCTGATACTGGTGGTGCTGCTGGCCTGGCTTGCCGTATGTTAGTCCATGCCCCGATCCCGACATCTCTATCACAATGCTGCGCCGCGCGACTCTCGTCGGCTAGCGAAGCGGGGAGGCTCTTCGCGACGGGTCGGGAGGGAAGTATAAGCGGACCAAAGTCCGGCGACACCTCTTGGAGTGCCAGGATGACTGAAATCAGGGGAAGAAATGTAGTGGTGATCGAGGAAGAAGTATGTAGTAGCAACCACGTTGAAGCGGTGACGGATGACGTGGACAGGGAGATGCTAGGCAAGGCAGCCTGAACGCTGGAAGGGAGGAGGAAAAGTCGAAGAAGGGTTGGAATGACCCGCCACGGAGGCACAGACAGGGCGCGAACACTCTGTGTCGGTCAACCGAAGGCTGGCGGTCCTGATCCTGGTCGTGGAGTTTTCTGCTGACGAGGGCCGGGGGCCAAGCAGGCGCCGGGCGCTCCTGGCTTTACAAACACGTTCCGGGATCTCGGAGCCTCCTTTGACGGCGTCGTCCAAACCCCCCAACCACAGCCAACGTTATATTTGCGACTCGAAGACTTGTGATATCAAGCGGAGAAAGAAAACAACCTGCCCAACCAGGCTTCGAGGCAAGATGAGGTCAAACAGGGTGAAAACCAACAGTTTGTGTGTGGGGGGTTACAATGGAATGCTGTTCTAGCGCACAAAAAAAGACTTCGATGTGCAGAAATGACAGGAGAAAAGACGGGGTGGCTTGTCCACGGCGCTGCGCGTACTGGTGACGCCGCGAGCGTAGCGGAAAAGGGGGTGGAAGAAGGAGAGAAGTCAGCACCGTACCTGATCTGATCACAGCGATGCAAACCGAATTGGATGCAGCACCGTCGGCGGAGCTGTGAGGTTGCAGTGCTTAATTTCCGGTACAGGCCTGGATGGGTATACGATTTGCGCTGGCGGAAAGAAGGAGGTGGTGATAGGGGAATGTCGAGTGAAATGTCCACCGCTTTCCCTTGGTGTGCAGTGGTGCGGTACAGTTGTGGTCAAAGAGCACGGACGGTTGTTTGGATGGGGATGGTGCGAAAAAGGGCTAGGATTCTCTCTGGACTCTTTGGTTGAGGTGGAGAGAATGTGTGTTGGAGACAACTGCAAGACCGACAGCTAGGCGGTGGATACGAATATGCCCGCGCTCATCAAAAGTGCCCCTCACACACACAAAGACAGGAACAGGCACATATGATGCGGATGCCGTTCATCAGGGGCCCGAGGGACCGGGCGGTTGGGCACTGGAAGTGGTACGAAGTAGAAGAGCGGTACGGCGGGGTATGGGAATTGAGGAATATTGGAACGACTCGGCTTATTGGACAGAAAAAGTTCAGTGCACGGAGGGATACACAGAGAAGCTGGCAGCTGGTTGGATGATGTCGCCGCCGTCACGGGCGGTTCGACGATGTGCGCAATTCGAGTGCGTGCAGCAGCAGCAGCGGCAGCAGCACGACGACGCAACGGGCGACTCGTCGAAACAACCGCAAGCGGGAGACATCCGAGAAGATGTGGATTTTCAAGTGTCGCTTGGACGCAAGATGGGGACAAGGGGTCTGTGGCACGGATCGATCTATGGTCTGTTCTCCTTTCTTCAACCCCGCAAAATCGAAGGGTCTCCCCCCATTCGGATTCCACCATCAAGGGCGCTCATTGGATTCACGATGGAGGCTCGACCGAGAGACATTATAGACTAGGAGCGGTTGAAGATTGCTTAACTACAAGGCAGTATCTAGTATCTAGGGGCAAAACATGTGAAACATGCACTGGAATTAGTGGAAGATGAATAGGTAGCCTTGGAAGAGGCCGTGCTCTTCTTCTCTTCTGCTTCTTTTCTCCTTCTGGTGTTCGTACGAGACAGGTACTTCGAACTGCAGCTGTCCAGATTGGGTGTATCGATGGACATGGCATCCCGAGCATCCGCTTCACCGCTGTCGCATGAGAAATGAAGAAGAAAACCGCTTTCCTTCAGCCCTGTTCGTCTGGCATTTACTCCTCGCCAAAGAGAAACTTTGACCTTTTGGGCGTGATTCGCTCCCGTTCAAGGTTGTGAACCAAGCTCTTATCACCAGTCCTTGACAATATCAGAAAGAAAGGCTCGGTACCAGCGGCAAGAGCGAAATTAATACCGACGATTGACAAGACATCTACCGGTACCTTGATGGTCCTTGTCATTACTACCTTGTTTTGAAACAAAAGCGCTTTCTATGATTCTAAACCTACCGGCCGGAGAGGGTGGCATTCATTACGGATATGCATGACAGCAAAGCAAACGGACAACTCCCTTGCCGTGCCCTCGGACACATGTTGGTTTCCATCACCTGACTTGTCTCATCAAAACAAACGTGGGAGTTGGAGCAGAATGTCATCGCATTGCACTGTTATTTGCGGCAGTTAAATTATAGGTAGTAGATTTCCCATTTCCCTCTCCCAACGCCTTTCTTAACGTGTGGTCATCCCGTAATAGGAGGAGCGTCCTAGTATCATTACCGTGCAAAGCCAACCAGCCTGCCTGCCCGTTGTTCATTATTTTTGTTATTTTTTTTTGTTTTTTTGTTTTTTGTTTTGGGTCATCAAAGTCATTTAAGCGTCCTTGGGGAGGGTGGTGAAGCGGAGGTAGGGCTTGACGGCACGGAGGTCGGGGAAGCGGCGGGTGGCCTCCTCGCCCTTGATGCTGGGGTGGACGATAACATCATCACCGGGGACCCAGTTGATGGGGGTGGTGACGGTGTGCTTGTCGCCCGTCTGGAGGGAGTCGATGATGCGGAGGATCTCGGCGCTGTTGCGGCCGGTGGAGGCGGGGTAGGAGAGGATGGTGCGGATGACCTTCTTGGGGTCAATGAAGAAGACAGAGCGGATGGTGAAGGCAATGCCCTTCTCATCAACGTTGGTGGTGTCCTGGTAGTCGATCCTGTGGTCGTTTGTCAGCGTACGGCTCATTTCTATGCCCAAATTTCTGAGGATGGCACCTACATGTCATAGAGGTAGGCAACCTTGCGCTCCTTGTCGGCGATGATGGGGAAACCAACGAGGGAGCCGGTGACATCGTTGATGTCCTTGATCCAACCCTCGTGGCTGCCGAGGGTGTTGGCGGAGAGACCAATGAGCTGGACACCGCGCTTCTTGAACTCGGGCTCAAGACGGGCCATCTCACCGAGCTCGGTGGTGCACACGGGGGTGTAATCCTCAGGGTGGGAGAAGAGGATGGTCCACTTGTCGCCAATGAACTCATGGAAGTCAATGGGGCCGGTGGTGGTGTCGGCCTGGAAGTTGGGGGCAATTGAGCCCAGACGGAGGCTGCGGCAGGCTGGTTAGTTTTCCATGCTCAATACGTTATCACGATCACCACAGAATCACCAAGTGAACTGAGTGGTTTCCTGCTATTGCTCAAAGGGCATGAAGGAACTGGGAAAACATACGGGGCGGTACGCTCAGCGGCCATTGTGACGGAAGGTATTGGGTATCTCTGGGAGGACGAAGAAAAGACGAGCTGGAAAGACTGGAACGTTGATGCAAAGAGACAGGCTGCAAGTTTGATGAATAGACAGGAGGGAAAAGAAGAGCTACGTATGATGTGATGGAGGGGCAGGATGTGTGGACTTTAAAGCTTCCAGCAGGTTCCTCCGAAAGGGGGACGGGTGTGCAGGAAACAAGTGGGTTCCTCCGATCACCTCGTGAATGGCAAATACTTTTTTCTTCCTATTGACAAGTCTGGATTAATAAAGCGCCTCTCGTTTTCTTTGGGGGAATCGCCGAATCGATGTCCTCGATTCACACTCTTTCAGTCCCCGCGACAGCCCGAAACCAGCCGTACGCGATGCTTGGGAGCTGTGAGATCACGTCTCTAGGCGCTCCGACGCGGGGCGGATTTGCCCCTCCATCACCTTGACGTGGGGTAAAGAGCTGCCCCTCAGTGCCCCGATCCGGCATGGCGTCGCATTGCGCGATCGATTGGCTCTCTCATTGGTTGTAGTGCTGAGGTAAAATATTATGTGATTTGAGGCATGTTGTCGCAACGTCTTTCAGACCATTTAGTGGGGGTTGCAGCGTGCTGGTGATTATTGAAAACGCCAATGGTGGTTGGTAACAATGTGGCGTGGCGTCCAAGTTCCATGGGGTTGTTGTCGCCTGTATCGGAGCTTTGGAGGACCTCACCCACTCAGGTATATGGCTTGGCGGATGCCGCGAAGAGGACGGGGAGGGAGGAAAACAGACAACTGAACTGGGTCAGAACTCAGAGGCTTTGTATGAGAGCAATCACGTAAAGACCACATACATAATTATGGTACAAATCATCTTGATATTCGGGTATCAACAATCTTCCAGCTATAACCTCCAGGAAACAACAAAAGAAACAAAAAGCTGCTTGAGAACAAGGCCAAGGTTATACCATCAAAGTCTTGCCTTGCCGCCTTGCAGGGCCTGCCACTCCGCCGGGCCGAACCTGACATACGTCTCTCCCCGCAACCAGTACACATCATCTTCACCAGTCTTCGCCGGGTCTACGCCTTCGTCGCGCAGGGCAACCTTGGACTGCTTGTTTGTGCCGGTACTGTGCAGCGCCTCAACCTTGACCACACGCACGAAAAGGGGCAGCGCAAATTTTGGCAGCCCAGCCCGAACGTGCTCCGCCAGAGATCTCAGTGTCTCACTACTGGGGACTCCACCATTCAATGCCGACGGCCTGAAGACGATAGCAGCGCATCCAGCACGTCCTTCGTGTCCTGGGAGTTGGACGCCGTAAACATTCGACTCTTGAACCGCTGGGTGCAGCCCCACGACGTGCGCAACCTCCGCAGTTGACACGTTCTCGCTCTTCCATCGAAAGGTATCACCAATCCGGTCGGTGAAGTATATCCTGTTCTCAGAGTCCCACCGCACTACATCGCCAGTCCTGAACCATGCATCGCCTTTGCTGAAGACATCCCGCATAATCTTTTTTGATGTTGCGCCCTTGTCTCCGTAGTAACCCTGAAATCTCTCCTCGGTGTTCTTTGAGGGTAATAGGAACAACAGCTCTCCAGGCTCTCCGCGACCTGCTTTGATACAGAATCCCGTTTTGGGATCCCTGTAGGGGAGCTCCGTCTCGTGGTCGACCTCTACGATGGCGACGGACCTGCCAAGGAGAATGTTGTAGATACCACCACTACGTCCCACGGCTCCCATGCTGAAATCGTTCTTGCTCACGTTCCATGTGGCGAAAGTTCCTTCTGTTGCGCCGTAAAACTCGGCAATCGTTTCAATACCAAAGCGCTCCTTGAATTGGTTCCAGACATCTGGTCGCAGTCCATTGCCGAAGGCAGCGCGGACATTGTGTTTCCGATCAAGGTTCTCACCAGTGACAGGATCAAGGCGTATAGGCGCCGAGAGAAGGTAACGGCAGGTTTCACCAACATACTGAATAATGTTGGCGTCGTGTTTGCGGACGTCATCCCAGAAATGGGATGTGGAGAACTTGCGGCTGATGGCAAATGTCCCGCCAGTCGAGAGAGTGTGGCAGAACCCCATCAGCATAGCGGTGCTGTGATAAAGTGGCATTGCCTAGAGTGGCCGCTCGTTAGAGGTAACTCAGAAAGCAGTGACAAGTGAGAAAAAGGAAGAATCTTACCGTGTAAAAGACGTCCTTTTTGGTAGTGCCAACTAACCGGGACGTGAAGCCACTGACCACAGCAATTTTGGCCCATGATACAATCGCGGCCTTGGGAAGCCCTGTGGTTCCGCTCGTATAGATGAGCATACCCATAGCCTCACCAGTAGCCTCACTTCTAAGCTCATCCGGCGGCCTGGTGGGTTCGCATGCCAACATCTGTCTCTCAAGCTCTGGGGTTACCACCTCGAAGGTTGTCCCACTCAATTCTGCCCGAACATCATCCCCGACATTTCCAGCAATCGTAGGGTCGATGAGCATGAGACGAGCATTCGCCCTCTTCACGCAGTGGCTGAGGGACTTGCCAGTCAAGTTGTAGTTGACGAGTGCCGGAACCGCACCAATAGCCCAGAGTGCCAGTGCCAAGAATATAAAAGTGTCAGTATTCTGGAAGTTCAGCGCCACCATTTCCCCCTTCTTGACACCCCGTTGGTCCTTGAGCCAGTTGGCGTAGCGCAATACGGTGTCGTAGGCCTGAGCATAGGTATAAGTCTTGTCCTCAAACTTGAGGAACAGCCGGTTTTCGGAGGATTTAGAGGTCGCGAGGTCCTCCAACCGATAAAAGAAGCTGACACGTCCACGAGCAGTCCACCATGCGACATTGGCTACAGTAGGGAGGATCGATGCCAGCATTTTCATGTCATAGGAGAGTTGAAACCGGGCATTGAGATAGGCCGCCGCGCCAGCTACTGCCGAAGCAGCAATCGGGAAAGGTACTGCAGGTAAGGTCAATACCGGTGTCTGACGTCTGTTGGTGGCCCAGTTTGACTTTGGCGGTGTTTTGGTACTCA
Source organism: Podospora australis (assembly GCA_033296905.1). Lineage (NCBI taxonomy): Eukaryota > Fungi > Ascomycota > Sordariomycetes > Sordariales > Podosporaceae > Podospora > Podospora australis. The sequence goes on along the minus strand of MU864427.1, from coordinate 61,837 downwards.
CGAGCAGCCATATCAAACAACTGAGGGACGGGATGTTAATACCATCCACAAAGCTCAAATGGAGTACAGAAAAGTGAATTGAGAGTCTTCAACCTCAAGATCGCTAGAGAAAATTAAGGGCCATAAACTAGGAAAATAAACCGTGCTTCTTTAAAAGAAGAAAACAGGTGATGAGGGTATGTCTAAGGTTTGGATGTCTCAAGACTCGGTAAGTCGGACTCGGTCCCTGGATCGGCATGGAGCAACCCAGCGAGAGCTAGCAGGGGTGAAGGGAAAGTTCCGGCCCAGACGTGAACAGTTCGATGATGAAATGAGAGCCTATCTGTGGAGCAGTATGATCAAAGTATCTTGACGATAATAATCAGGTAGAGCAGAAGTAGAGACAAATTGGAGGTGCTGTGAGGTTTGATTAATGGGGAGGCTTCTACGCGTCCTTGGGAGAAGCGGAATCGGGCATCAGACAATCCGCTGGCGTGAAGCGACTATCCCGTTTCCAAAGATGGGTGTCCAGCAGCTGCGACTGCACGAATAGGTTGCCCTGCTCAGCATTCAATTTCCATATGCCTCGGCTTCGTGGCGCGCCACTCGACGCGAGCCAAGAAACGGTGCAAACAGGTGTTGCGGTTCATGTCTTTCTAGACACACGAGAGTTTGCGAAGCCACTCAACTCGTGCTGCATGTTTCTTAACGTGTTGATCAAAGAACCACGCGCAACAGATGCCAAAAAAAGGCCAGTATCCGCACAGTAATTAGTAATTATCCAGTAGCTGCGAGCTTGTAAAACCACCGGCAAGAGGCGAAGTCTCGAGCGGACCTCTGGAAACAGGTTGTGAGCAAGTTCGTGTACTTTGACACTTTTGATGATGTGAGAGTAGACAAGTTTCAAGTTGTTGGAAAATGACAATTCCCAATTGTTCTCCTGCAGCGAAGTGGCGCGTGGATTGTGGAAGCTCTGGCCAGACTCGACTTCGACCTTGGAAAAGAAAAGGTGGACCCTGAGAACCTAACCCGCTGAAGCCGATGGAAACGATGCATCCCCCTGGCTTGAATCACTTTATCGGCGTCTTGGCGGAAGGTGTGTTTCGCACTTTATCTCCACGTGCCAGCTAACCAGATTGGGAAATTTAGCTTTAATGGTTGGCTTGACATTCGCTGTCGCGCTGGCGGGCGACTTGGGGAAGCGTGTTCAGGGTCTCTCTCCAGCACGAGGGTAGGGACAAACTCCATGGACAAGTCGCCATGTCTGCTCAACAACCACTCAGCGATGATTCCGCAACTCTCACGATAACAAATAGCAGCAATGTATCAACAAAAAAACAACCACCGCCAGAAAAGCCGTCGGATGTGCGCCGGCGCAGTAATGTCATCCTCTCCTTTTGGTTGATCGTCCTGCTACTGGGACTGCCAATTTGGTGGAAAACGACGACAATATACAGAGCCGATCTTCCCCTGGAGGAAATGCTCGAGTGGGCAGATGGAAAGGTGAGCAACATTTTTTGCTTTCTATTATTTATTTACCTTTTTGTTATAATCTTGGTTTTAACTTTTGCCCGGTACAGGCTTGTCGCCCCGTCTTCCCTCTTCGCATCTCAATCCAGGCCAGCGCACTCCAAGACCAAGAGGCCCAGAATCTACTACGGCTTACCCAGCACGCCCTTGACGATCTTAACGATTTCGCAGGGCATCACCTGCGCCTGCAACTTTCCTCGCCTTTGGGTAGCGAGAAGAGGAGCACGACAGACAATGGCAGCGCTCTTACCATCCGCCTCACCCCCGGCGAGGGGACCACCTCGACACTCGACCCGCTCGAACCGATTCTCGACATTACCTACTCCCCGAATACCATCCCTTCACCAACCTCATCCTCTTCCTCACTCGCCACATACATCGCCAGCCAGCTGAGGTCAACCTTCGCCGAGGAGCAAGCCACCATCTCCTACCTTCTCTCGACCAACTCCATGCCCTCGGAGCATCGCCCCCTCTCCCTCTCCCCCGAAACCGCCGAGTCCCTCGCCAAGCGCACCACCCGTTCCCTAAAATACGCCCCGACCTACCACTTGACCTTCTCCCTCTTCACTAGCGGCCCCCTGCCCAGCAGCTGGGACATCGAATCCGCCATTGACGAGTACATGAAACCCGTTCTCGACGTCCTCTCCCCTATCCACAACTTCACAATCGACACCCAAGTCCAACTCTACGCCTCCCCCGGCGTCCAGTCCCAAGTTCTCAACAAAGAGGACCTAACTTCCTTCATCAATGCCGCCGAGTGGCCCCTCTCTCCCTCCATTGGCGGCGCTCCCACCATCAACTTTATCGTTTTTGTGGGCAACCAAACCATTGCCTCAGCCGACTCCTCCTCGCAGTCGTGGCTCATCCCGCAATGGGGCACCGTGTACCTCCTCTCGCTTCCCAGCGATACCATCCACGTCCCCGCCAACACCCTCAAGCAGCCCCTTTTGACTTTCACCTCCCACCTGCTCTCCCTGACTGGAACCCCCGAGTCCGGATCTTTGCCCCTAAGGCTTTCCACCCTTGCGCGCATTCGCTCAGCAGACCTCCTCCTCCGTGCCTCATCAACCCTCGGCTCTCTCGCGCGGCTTGCAATGGCGCTTCCCTCCATCTCCATCCCCAGCAGCGTCGCCGCTGGCGTGTCCGAGACTATGTCCCACCTCCGCCTGGCCTGCGACACCCTGGGTGGTCCTCAGGGGTTAGAACACGCTCGCATCGCCGAAGCAGAAGCCGAGCGCGCCTTCTTTGAGAAGAGTATGGTCGGGCAGTTATATTTCCCCGACGAGCACAAGATTGCTGTGTACCTGCCGCTGTTGGGACCTGTGGCAGTACCGCTGGTCATGGGCCTGATCAATGAGATCAAGGCGTGGCGAAAGCGGAAAAGGGAAAAGGCTGAGAAGGGGGCCGAGAAGAAGAAGGAGTAGATTTGTAGTTTTCTGTACAAATCCTGCAGCGTTGTGTTCTTACTCCGTTTCTTATTTCTCTTTGTTTTTTCCTTCTTTTCCCTGTTTTAGCAAAGTCGATGCATCATAGGCGTAAACAAAATAAAGCATATACCCCAAACTCTTTTTTCTCGACCTTAGTCTTACGAACTTCGCTTTTGCTTTTGCTTTCCCGTCTCCTTTCAAAATTATTATATTTCTCAGCAGTTTTGCCTTTGAAACCAGCCTACATAGTAACTAGTTTCTGCCAGTTAGTCATCAAGCGGGTTTAGCTCAGTTGGGAGAGCGTCAGACTGAAGTTCACTTCAGGAAGCATATCTGAAGGTCGTGTGTTCGATCCACACAAACCGCATGATTCTTTTCTTTTGCTTAAAAGAGTTTTTTATTTTCTACTCTTTGCCCTTCTACTTCTTTTTCGCATTGCTATCCTTTTTTTCACCCCTCAGCTGGTCTTCATACTAGGTTATTGAAGTTATTCTCTTGATTGAGTGCCAATTGCAAAGCTCCAATAAAGTCAGCTTCAAAAGGGCAGGCGCCCTGAGAGCGCTATGAAAGCATGCATGCTGGCAACAGTTCTGACCCCTTTGATCTGGAATTCTCATACCATGGAGATATCTGGGAAACATGGTTTGGATGTCATGTCTCCCGGATTGAGCGGCTATGCTGCGCTAGCCAACCTCCCAGCTGGTATGGCCATGAAAGCCTTGCGTAATTTCCATTTCCCCTTTTCAGATGCGTCAGGCTTGAACGAGCCACAAATAGATTTCCAGTTCATGCTAGACTGCAGCAACTGGACCATCAGAGGGGACAAAGACCGAAGAAGTGCCAAGTTGCAGATCACAGAGTCTCGAAAAGGCAGTCTCTTCGGTCAGCTTTCTTTGGCAACAAATTATGGCGCCCTCCTGAGCTGAACAGCCTCACCTTGACCGAGGTGAGGGATCTTTCGACGCTGGCCCCGGTCATAAAAAACAGGACTGACGAGTTATTAGTCATGATATCCAAACAGGTCGTCGTCATGTTCGATGGAGGAAAGCGGTTTTCTTCCCAGTTCCCCCAGAACTGGATGGGCCTCCATCACCTCTCTTGCAAAGCCCAAGGTACCTATGGATGGATAGCGATGCCCCGGATGAATTCTGAAATAGCACCGTTTATACCTTCTCAGTCTTCCGATTTTTTGAAGCAATGCCGCCACTCCCTCAGCCTCTCGGGTTTCTGCCTCCTCATTCAGTCCCACGGAGTGTTGCCGAGCTCGCCTCTCGAGCTGGCCCCCTTCCCCTCTGTGCAGATAACGGCAACCTGGATATGTACGGCCTCGGTATCCGTTTGGCGTTTTACATACAGTGGTACACTCTCATCGCCTGTTACCTTTTCCAGAGAGTTGCCGAAATCCACACGGTTCGGCTAGCCCTGAACTGCTTCCTGTCGGCAAACTTTCTCGCTCTCCTCATCCAAACGGGACGAAAGGTGCTCAGTCCCATCGATACCTATATCACCCTGGTGCTGTACTTCGGTTTCTACCTGTCGTCGATCCCAGTATTCATGTGGCGTCTTTTGACTCGCTTCGACCCTGCCTTTGACCCGACGAGGTGGCATCTGGTACGGATCAGCAAGCTGGATAAAGCTTTCCATCGGGTGCTTGTGGTGAGCGCCGCCGGGTTTCAGCTCTACTTCTGGACGACTGTTGTCCCGTTCGCCGATCTTGACAAGTGTATATCGCATGGCTTTTTCCTGACGAAGATGCCTTTGGACAGCGATACCCTCCGGACAATCAACACTGCCGCTCAAGTCCTGGTCGGATTCATTTACGTCTTTAGTCCTGTCGTTGCGAGTTTGATATCTGAAAACACACACCAGGGTGATACGGCGTCTCTTACTTCCAGGTAAGTGGTTTTCCATGTTTCCCGCTCTCTGTCGTACACTAAATCACTACTTTTGTTGGGGAGGACTAAAGAACTGACCGACTGACACTGCCCCAGTAATCTACGTGACAAGTACCGCATATCCAGAGGTCGCCTTCGGATCCTGATGACCAGTCACGCCGTCGTCTTCCTGATAACGGCCACATTTGTTGTTGTGGGGGCTGAGCTGGCCATTCGATGGAATCAACTCGGTGGTGTTCAGGATCTAGGCACCTCGGGTCAGTTGATTCCGCTTCTTGTGGGCGTTGGAACTCCCATGAGGGTGGTATACCTATGGCAGACCGGTTCCAGCCAAACGTCAAACCCGAGCGCTGGTAACAGATCAAGGAGCAAGTCTCGCGGTAGATCCCGTACGACTCCCGAGGAACGGTTTCCCCTTGACAGGTTTCCCAGCTTTTCTCCCCCTAGAAGAAAGGAAGCGAGCCCGGTTCAGGTTTTCCGGTCCAAAGACGATCGATACAAGATGAGGCCGCGCTGTTCATCGTTTGATACTATACAGACCTTCTGAGAATTTCATCAGGACAAACGAATCAAAAGGATTTAACTCAACCAGTAGGATATGAAATACTTGACCAACACGTACCCCAACCCAAATATCGGGGCGTTTAAACTAGCCATCCTGGGAGCTGGCGAGATAAGGTTGCATCGAAATGGTGTGACACATCCGCTGCATTCAGCTGTCGGTACACCGGACTTCCTGTTTGAACGCCGACAATGGTACCCCGACGGTTCAGCCTCACCAGCCAGAGATAAGATGACAACACTAGTGTGTACTTCGTATAAAACCCTCGCTTCGGGACAAATGATCAGCACCTCCCATCGATATTACTTCAAAAAGGACCTAGAAATTCCGAATGGCGCGAGCCCTGCTACCGCGCAACGCCTTTATCTGGAATCCAAACACCAACTTTTCGGACTGTTATCACAATTATGTCAGCCAGATATCGCAGAACTGCAGCGACCCGAACCAAGTTTGCATGAACGACACTTATGGCGAGATCACCCACCCAGGACTAGTGTTCCTCTCATATGGGGCCTGCTTACGAGAATGCGGTGATGGCTATGGGCTGTGGGAGGTGAAGGATATTCTCCTGCGGATATCTCTATGGGTTGTTCCTGCCATCGTGCTAGTCGCCCACTATCATTTCCCACCTCTTGGAGCCTGGAATACCATTTCCGTGGTGGTGCACATCCTCGCGGATCCGATCGATACGCTATGGTGTCTGTTGACACGCATCACTGTGAGGCGGCACCTCCTCCAAAAAGCTCAGAATAGCCAACTGCTAAGCGCCGGTGCAATCGCCACTGTATGGGCGGCGTACGATGAGCTCGGCTTTCAAGATCCGACTCCTGATTTCCAGATCGGCCTGGATAAACTGCGAGGACTACAAATCCCCATCAAGAAGGCGTCGATTTCTACCAACGAACAACGAGAAGTCGAGATAGCACATGGTCAACGGTATCCCGAAAACTTCCTGGCTCTCAGGGAGGGCAGACTGCCGGATAGATCAGGGACTTCAAAGTCACTGGAAGCCCCGATCAGCATCTCGGAGAAGATCGGGAAATTTTTCTTGTCCGACGAAGTCAAACGCACCAGACGCCTTGAGAGGTGGAAACGTGCCATCAAACATTTGACAGACTATGAGCGCATGATTCTGTACCGTATCGAAGTTGCCGCGCAACGGCTTGTTTTCAACAGGGACGAGTCCTTGCTGACAACCTGGATATCCATCGTTGGACTGTTGTCGGCCTTGATGGGTGCTTTCGTCCGCACTTGGACAGAACGACTCAACAATCAAACGGCACATACCATCGCTACTGTCACCCTGCTGTTGGTCGTTGTGCCAATCGTCAAACTTAGCGGCAACATCGGTTCCTTCACGTCATCCACGGCAGCAGTCGATATCGTGCAGCGACTTCGGAAGGACTTGGACCGGGATTTTGGCAGCGATGTTGCAGCTTTATTCCCTCCACTAATCATCCCGTCAGAGGACGAGGCGCAACAAAAGGGGTATCTTGTGATTCCGGACGAAGAGCAGAATCCCGAAGGGGAAAGGATTCCACTTGCTGATCTCGCCGGCCCGCCATTGATCGATGAGCCATCTGCACCGAGTCTGACAACAGTTGAGGATAAACAGCTCCTCCTCTGGCCGACGGTTGCTGCATACTCTGGAATGAACAGCTCGTACCGGCCATTCAAAACATCCCCCCTTGTACCGTTTCGTCTGTCCATTACTCTTCTCGCCGTCTCGGCCACTTGGATCCTGGCATTCTGCTATGCTCCGGCCTTGGTGATATCGTTTCTAACTCCTCTGAAAGGATTTGCTTGCCGCTCGCTCGCGTGGACTGTTATCGCAACCTGCTGGGTTGTCAGCGTCATTCTGGATTTCCTCTTTATCTATCTTCACAAACGCCAGCGGCTCGGATTGTCTCGCCCAAGGGTGCTTTGGGGGATTATTTACATGCGAGACACCGTCCTGGCACTCTTTATTGCCGTGATCGTCACGGCGCAACAACTGGGCATCTACAACTCGTGCTATTGTCGGTCTGGAGAGCTGTCGCGGGTATTCCCCAGCTACGTCAACCTCAACCCTTTTACGCAAGAGCAATTCATCGAAGGGTGGACGATGTGGGTGCCAACACCAGGTGCGGCTTTCCTCTTGAGCATGGTCGGCATTGTTTGCATAGAGAGAAGGTTCTCGGATTCCGGTAAACTGCTGAGTAGGAATAAAGTGGCGCGGGAAAAGATGCTGTTGCATCTCAGGATGCTGGAGACTAAGCCGGCGAGGGGAACTAAGGAAGATAAGGAAAGGAAGCGGCAGAGACAGGTTGAAGAATCCCGGCCGACAAGATCAAGCGATAGCGACGGTGTTGTAACCTGAAGTTGGTGTCATGTAACAAGTTGATAGCGGCTCGAGGCTGATAGGTTAGGTACTAAGGCCAATGCACTGGTTACTTTAGGTAATTTGGAGGCCAAATCGCTCTCTCAGCCGACATCTCTCCAAATTTGACCTATTCTAGAACGGTTTCTAGGCTTGGCTGGAATTACAGTCATGATCGGGTCTCTTCCTCCTCTTCCCTATGTTAACGGACTCAATTGAGGTTATTCCCAATTTCTTGAACTTCACACACTAGTCCTAGCGAGGACCGGTCCTCACAACAGTTGGCTGGCACAGGGGCCAAGGGAGGTCGCCGAGGAAATAAAACAACCCCTGGATTTGGGGATGTCCTCAATTCTTAAGCTTGATCTGCTTTGAAGTATATAATTATTACCAGACAAAACACCAGCGTTCGACCCTCCCTTCTCGGTTCATCACGCCACTACTACTGCCACCCTTCCCGGCTTATTACCACTTTAACACTACCTACACAGAAATGGCGGAATCACCTGAGATCCACGAGTCTGCTGTACTACTACTATGCAACGACCAGAACTCGGACCCTCTTGTCCATCGGTACCTCCCCCGCTGGTGGTCCGGCCACAACAACAACAACAACAACAACAACAACAACAACAACAACAACAACAACAACAACAACCCAAAAGCTAAACACCACCGCCGCCCCCTCCCGGGCTGGTCCCGTTCGAAACTCTACAAAGCCCAAGGCTGGTCCGGCACCTATGAAGATCTGTGGATTGATCCGGGATGGCATTTCCCGAAACTCACAACCGACACACAGCGCATGAGAAAACTTCGCCATATGGAGACCGGAGGCAAGAGGGCGGCCAGCGGCGGGCAGAGGTTGATGAAGACTGCTTACTTGTCTTATTTAAAGGCCAGGGTAAAGTATAATGACTCGTGGAGTTTGTATTGTTGCGATTATTGTGATAAGAGGAAGCGGGAGGGGATACAGGAGGGTTATAGACGGTGGTTGTTGGAGGAGGTAAGGGAGGGGAGGGAGATGGTTTTTGATGATTGGGGTCGGTATTATGAGGAGGAAGAGGGGGATCATGAAGAGTGTGATTGCTGGCCGGTTGATCCGGTTTGGGCATGTTCGATACATGCCAGGGGACTGGAGGGGGGTGAGATAGAGTCCCAGATTGGACTTGGGCATAGAGACGACGGCCTAGTTCGAGGCGTGTGCGAGAAGAATGTGGCCTTCGATGGTGACCGTGATTGGAGGACGTCAATGAGGACTGGCTGCGCGGTTTACGATGGAGAAGGGAAGCAAGGCTGGGCAGTGTTTATTTTCGATGAGGAGGAGCATGCGCGGTGCCCGAGGTTTGGGTTTGAGCATATCCAACGCCATGAACCGGCCTACTCCGTTGTGATGAGACCGGCAATAAGAAGAGGAAAGTGGAGGGAAACGAAGTCACCAGCCAAAGAAAGTATTGAGGATACGATGAGTGATGATGGACTGGGAGATAGCTGGATGGTTCTGGGAAATGGGAGTGAGAATGGCTGGGAGGAGGCGGGAGAGGGGGATCAGGTAGTAAGAATACCGCGGCTGGTTGCTGAGACCAGTACCGACAGCAATGTTCTCACTCCCACTTCGAGCGTGGGGTCGGGGTGGTGGGTGGTTGTTGGAGAGGAGGAGTAATAGAGCTTGCTGGTTTTTAATACAGTGTTTTGAAGCCTTGGTGACTGCAGTCTCAAGTTATTAAGGACCAACTTCGCGGGTGGGAAGGAAGGGTACGTATGATCACCTGCATGCCCTCACAAATGCAGTTGTAGAAAATTAACAAATGGCTTTCCGTAAATTATAACACAACAATGCTAACGTCTAAAGAAGAGAAGAGTCTATCAGTCCTGCTTCTCACAGCTGATAGGATGGCTGCTGTGATTGCTGCTGCTGAGGCGGAGGCACCATCATGGGCGCCTCGGATTTATACGCTGCTGTTGTGATCCCTCTCTCTCTTGCCTCAGCTTCAAATCATTGTCCTGTTGCAGCAGCGCGCAAGAGCAGCAAAATCATGAAACCAGGCAGTCTTTGGTGTCAGAGCCCTTAATATTATACCGCTTGCGAATATCGCTACGGTGTCTCATGACCTCGCTGAGTTTTTGGGTCAGTATCGGAGACCTGCGAGCAAGAGAAAGTTACAGGGCAGGAAAACAGTAGCACGTACATAAAGCACATGCTAAAGAGTATGTGATTGCATGCGAATTCATGGCAGTCGGCATTGTCCTTCTCTGCTGGCTTCGTGGGATCACGCAGCCGCTGGGCCGTTTGACCGTAAACTGTTGTTGGTTTCTGTTAGCAACACGTCAAGGTCTTGAGTAGAGTTTGGGGATAGCACCCACTTTCGCATGGGCAGAGGATAGCCCTCCAAAAGTGACCGCATGGTGTACAGGGGATAAGCTTGGATTCCCATTCCTGGTCGGCTACAGGACCAGCTTGGACATCCGCTTTGGGCTGCTTCTGCTTCTCGGTGGAGGCCATGCTAGCTGATGTTGAGGTGTAGGTTCAATTGTGACGATAGTCCCCTACCTTGATGTTGAGCAGGTAACAAATCGATGACGCTGGGTGATGAAGAAAAAACGAGAAAGAGAGAAGTGCCTCTTGCAAACAAAGCTGAATGAAGTATGGATGTGAATATGTATAAGACAACGCTGCAGAGTTGGGTGCTTTCTAACGTGCAAGGGGGATAATCCTGTGCCATACCGTCCGGTTGTCGATCAAACTGGATGGCTTCTAATAGGTTCGCGATAACATCTTGTAAGCACAGAGCTGATGATGGTAATGTCAGCTGAGACAAGCTTCTCAAAGCCTGCCAAGACTGAACTGCCGCAGCGTATTGACAATTGCAAGGGTTTTGGGGCTTGAAGGTTGATGCTTGGAATTCCAGAGATTGATACTCCGATGCCCTGCATGCAACGATGTGGTCTCACGATATAGCGTAGCAGAAGTTCTATTGTGAGGCGTCCGTATCGCTAGTACCTGCACCGTTCATTGACGAAGTGTCCGTGTCACTGATACCTGCACCGTTCGACGGCGAACGGATAACCTTGCTGAGAATCACGTAGTCCGGGTTGAAGACCTTCCCAAACCGCAGTATCCTAGGCACAGGCGATATCCCGTCGGCCTCGAACCCCATCTTCTTGTAAAAAGCCAGTCCTCGTGCATTGGACAAAAAGCATGTAAGCATGACTTTGATCACAGGCGGGAGGTTAGCAGCTACGGTGGTAAGAAAGCTGATTAGCAAAGCCGCCAGCCCTGTCCTGTGTGTTGTTGCTCGATGTCAGTCAAGCGGACCTTGGCAAGCATACTGGATATGCAGGAGGGTGGAAAAGAAAGACTCACCCCTGAAGATGCGGCTTCAGATGAATTTCGTAGCAATAAATGACGGGCTGACCCTCTTCGTAGGTCGGCATGAGAGAGGTAAATGCGTGGATCTCCCCCGTCTCTTCCTCTTTGACCAGGATATATCGCAGCTCAGCGGACCTCATCTCTTTAAGCTTATCTTTCGGATGCCATTTTTGCGCCGAGTTCTCATAGTCTTTTCTACTTGTCTCCTCGATAAGCCGAAAACAGGCATTGAGCTCATCTTCTTCAAGATTCGCTGGTTGTTTCAAGCAAATGTCGTATTTGACGCCCGTGGTAGGGTGAGTCCAGGCTGTCACCCATGGTGAAGGATCCTTAGTCCTGCTGCAAGCGTAGGGATTGTCAGCCTTTGATATCAAAATGCCGACGGCGATTGTGAGGATGTTTTGAGTGAGGAATTAATGATGATCAAACAACATGAGTGAAATGAAGAAAAGAATGCGTACGAATGCTGCAAATATCCAGCAACGAATTGCTCGTCTGTCTTTTCATTTACCAGGTCCAGAGGATCCGGCGTCCAGCTCCTCTTAGAAGGTCTCTTGAGGCTCGAGCCCTTCACAGAAGCAGCCCTGAGACTCGAAGTCCCCTTAGAACCTGTCAACAGACTCGAGTCGTTCTGAGAAGCTGTCACAATGAGGCTCGAGCTCGTCTCAGAGCCCTTTGTGGGACTCGAGCCGTTCTTAGAAGCTGCCGTGAGGCTCGAGCTCGTCTCGGACTGGGAGCCCTTCGTGAGACCCGAGCCGTTCTGAGAAGCTGACATGATGTTCAAGTTCTGGGTACGCCGAGAATGACCGTAAATATAGGGGAAACCCCAAAGTTGAAGGAAGGATTAGGTAAAAATATCGCAGTAGGAAAAGAGTGACACTGGCTTCAGCTCTGAGTTGACCACCATTGGAAATGAATGTTGGAGTTTGAGAATGTCTGACTCTGAACTTTGACGCCCCCAAAGTGCAGCGTGGGCAGTCGCGTCTTCAGCGCTTCAAAGTGAGCTTGGCGCGCGCGCCGAAATGGGGCTTTGAATGCAGGGACGTTGCATACTAAGGTACTTCAGCAGCAGCAGCAGCAGCAGCAGCAGCTTGCCGAATTTTCCCACTAATTACAACCCCCTCAACGACGACTTGACGCTTCCATCTGAAGGCGATTGGCGAAGTGAGTGGGAGTGGGAATCGGGGGTTTGACTTTGAATAGATCAACCAATCTTTCTGTTGTCAGTTAATCGAATGCGCCGCCATCTACTGGCCCAGGCGCGGCCGCTCCTTGCTCGCACTCATGCGACCTGTTCTTCGAGCTCCGGTAGTCAGCCACAGCGCCCCTCCTCCAAACTTGGCGCAACTCTGAGCTTGGAGCATGTATGTCTTTTTTCCTCATGTTTCGTAGTCAAGATAGAGGGAGTCGTCTAATTCGGAGATTTTGTGGCTACCACCAACAGTTTGTCCAGAGATCTAGAGTGCTGTCATTTTACCGGGCTATCCTTCGGAGCACCCGACGCATCTCGGACCCCACTACCAAAGCCGATACCTTACGCCACGTTCGACAAGAATTCGAAAGAAACAAAAACGTCACAGATCTGGTTTGTTTTCTCCGGTTATGTCTTTTGTTGTTCGTCTTTCAAAAGATTGGTCTGACTAAGATCATCACCCAAGGGCCACATTCGCTACCTGCTCTCAACAGGAAAAACAGAATGGGAGAGCATGGAGAGGTATATTGACGGTCTGTAAAAGCATATAACAACTGCCCTTCTCTTTCCTAATCCGTTTCCCCGCCGGCGAGCCATTCTATCGCCCGTGATGAGTATGAGTTCCCATTCGCCGTGGATGCAGGCAGCCCTGTCAGGTTCTTCCCCTCCCCGCCACTTGTGAAAGCAGCAATTCGCCCCAAAATCGGTATCAAGCAGGTCTTGCTCGCCCTTCATGTGTATCGTACAAAACTTCCTCAAGAATAGTCGCATCCAATCCAGCCTCCGATCGTCGTTTATTAGCCCTGGCGTTGCTTATGCCTGGGGTTCGCCGAACATATGATGTAGATGTACCCTCGGTGACGCTTGTTCGCTTTCCGTCGGACTACCTATTTATTTCCCCCTCAATCAGTCTCCAATCTCATAACCCACCCAGACTTCCCGCAACAGAAACCCACCTTGCAGTGCTCGCACCGCTTCTTGACGGAACTGTGAACCTTCATCCCCCGCGTCTGCTGCTTCTGGAAAACCACCACGCTCTTCTTGGCCGTCTCTACGAGCGCAGAGCTCTGCTTGATCGTCGGCCTTGATACGGAGGAGAGGATGCTGTGCGAGAGACACCGGGTCTGGACGGTAGGAATCGTCTTGGGGCGAGCGACCGTTCGGAGGGAGAGGGTGCGCATCGAGGCGGCGAGCCGCGAGATTGTGGAAAGGGTCACCATTTTGGCGGTGTTTGTTGCGCGATTGCCCGCAAGAGAAATCTCGAATGGACGGCGTCGGCAAGCTCGTCGTCAATTCGACATTCATCAATTCACCCGGCAGATCGGCAGGAGTTTCGAGGTGGTCTGAGCGTTTTCGCAGGTTGGAAGTCCCGGATGGGAGCTTGGCCAGTCACGTGGCACCTTGATGAGCTACAGACCCTAACCCTGTCGGACTGGGGTGGGGAAGTTCGTGCTTCATTGATCATGTACAACCTCATGAACAAAATACTACCTTACCTATATGAGGCCATTCTCATGATACTTTGTCACCAACTCACCTTCGTTCAGCTTATCCAACCACCAAAAATGACCCCAAAACCCCTACCACCCCTCATAACCCTAGAAGAGCACTTCTTCTCCTCCACGGCCCCCCCCTCGCTCCAAACCCTCTACGTAGAACAACTCAAACACGTCCCCAATGTCCTCGAAAAACTAACCAACCTCTCCGAAACCCGCCTGGGGGACATGGCCGCCGGCGCCGTCTCTCTCCAAGTAATCTCCCACGCTCCCGGCCTGGGCTCTTACCCCCTCTCCTATTCCCAATCAGCCAACGACCAGCTCGCCGCCTCCATCATCTCTTCTCCCAAACTCGTCGGCCTGGCCGTCCTTCCCATGGCCTCTGCCACTGAAGCCGCTTCCGAACTCCACCGCTGCATCACGGGCGTGACCCACCACTTTGTCGGCGCTCTCATCGATTCCCATGTCCTTCTTCCCCCCTCCAATGACCCAGTATACTACGACTCCCCCTCCTACCACCCCTTCTGGGCCACCGCGGAATCTCTCCAAGTACCCATCTACCTGCACCCAACCTGGCCCGCACCCTCCACTTCCCCCCTTTACACCGGACCCTCCCTCTCCCCCGGCGCATCCGCCAGTCTGGGATCAAGCGGCTTCGGCTGGCACGCCGACACGTGTCTCTCCTTTTTGCGGCTCTTTGCCTCTGGCCTCTTCGACCGCTACCCAAAACTCAAGATAATCATTGGTCACTTTGGAGAAACCCTACCCTTCATGCTGGGCCGTATACAAGTTCTCAGCAAACAACGCTGGGGTAACTTCCAGCGAGACTTTAGGACGGTATACGACGAGAACCTCTGGATCACCACCAGCGGGGTGTGGAGTTTAGATCCCATGCGGTGTATTCTGGCCAACACAAAAATCGAGAGGGTGCTGTATAGTGTGGACTATCCCTTTCAGAGTAATCAGAATGGCAAAAAATGGATGGAGGAACTAAGAGACAGTGGGCTGGTCACGGAGAAAGAGTTGGAGATGATTTGTTACAAAAATACGGAGGGGTTGTTGGGGGTAAATGTGGATTCATCGTGATGTTTGTTGATGTGTTTATCAAGTGAACTGAACAGATGCCAAAAAAAGGGTTCTCATAAAAAGGTGGTGTCTATAGTGGAGTCTGAACTCTCGGAGTAGAGTTCAAGTAAAATAAAAATGCGAAAAAAGAAACTCCTCCGGGAAGGCTCGAACTTCCAACCTCCTGATTAACAGTCAGACGCGCTAGCCAATTGCGCCACAGAGGATTATTGATTGTTGAAATTTATGCTCCAAACCATGCCCCATGTCGCGACGGTACAGCGGGACTTCCCTTTCTTTCTTTTTTCGCAACCCCCCTTTCCGGATGAGTTGCCCAAAAGCATGATCAAGACCTCAAGTACTCACAAATCGCCCTCCCCCATCTAATACTTCCTTTGTAAACCCACATCCCCGGTGCATTACCCGCCTTCAAGCCCTCAATCGCATCCGCCAGGTCCAGCCCCAGACCCTCGTCTTTGATCTCCTCAAGGGGGTACAAGAATGTCTTGAAACTGAAGCAAATAGCATTCGTCTTGGGAAGTCGAGTCAAAGACTGCAGCTCCACGCGGAATCTGGTGGAGGTTATATCCACACTGGTTTCTTCTTCCACTTCCTCGTCGGCGTGGACGTGGTTCCCGCTTGGCGCGAAGAGGTTGGTGTGGGTTTGCAGTGACCACTTTTTTCTCCTTATCAGCACAACCACACGACGAAGAAGGGAAAAAAAGGAGTCATGGAGTAGCTTACATTCATCCTCTTCACCCCCCTCCAAGCCTCCAATTTCGCAAAAAACCGCTCCATGCTCGCCCCGATCTTCTCATATGCCGGAACAGGTCCGTGGATGGCAGCAAGGACCTTATCCAGTTTCTCCGCGGGGTCGAAGCCGGACGGGTGGCAGCAGATGAAGGCGACGGATCTGTGTTCTTTTGTCTCGGGATCTTGGATGAGTAAAAAGATGTCGTCCTCGATAGTTGAGCCCAGAATGCGCATGATATCCTCTGGGTTGGAAGGGACAGGGGAAATCGGGTAAGAAGAGCCAGTAACCTTGTTGGTAAACGATACTCTGTCAGGCGAGAGAGAGAACATGCTTGGGTAGCGAGTGGGTAGGTACTCTCCCAAGAGATACGAGTAAAGTTCTTGAAGGGGAGCAACACCGGAAGGGATGCAGCCCATGACCGTTTTTGGGTGGTTTTTCATGATGACCTGGCGGTAGGCGACTGCCTTGAAGTAGTTGCGGTCGATGACGATCAGGTCTGAAGGGGCGCTGTTTTGAATCGCTAGGAGAGTATGTCAGCGTGAGGAATATCTCGAGGCAATTACTACTGACAGACCCATTGTGATGTGATACTTTGGCTTGAACGGCCGCAGCTTGAGTGGTTCTGTGGTTTTCCAGTCAAAGTTCAGAAGCGGCTGGATGGAAGGGTTCCCAGATGAGAGGCCATTGATGATGCCGGCTTTCAAGGCAAACGCTTGGTCTGCTGCTGTCTGCTGCTTCGAAAGATGGGACTTCTCGTCAGCCGGGAAGCCATCGGGCGGTGATGTCCTCCAACGGCGAGCTCGGAGACCTTTTCCGGCAACGGCCGTGATGACGACGGCAAGAAGAAAGATTACAACAAGCAAGAACGACATAATGCACACAAAGAATAACCAAAATTTCCAAGATAGGTTTAATATACGCGAAAGAAGAGCGCTCGAGTTCTACATCGACGAACAAAAATTCCAGAAATGTGAAAGACCGGGCGCTGACTGATAAATATCATGACATGTGCCGTCCGATATCAAAGGCATTTGGGGAAACTACCCCACCTCCCACTCGCCAAGGTCTCCGATACGGACCACGTTCAACTTGCATATATTAGGCACAGGTCTAGCCCGGATCCAATGGTCTCGATGCCGTAGTCTTGTCCAGATCTGGTAAAAGAAACCTGCTCCATTATCTTGAGTCAACAACATCACGGCCGGATATCAATACCGACTCCAAGGTTGCTCCAAAGCTTGATTTTCCCAACCTGTCACCACCTGCACCCTCTTGGAGTTGACAAAGCGGAAATACACGGCCCACGACTTGCGGTTGTACGGCCATGGATCACAGCGGAAAAAGGCGTTAGTCATGCGGATCTGCTTGGTCCTTCCCTCGAAGTAATTGCCCAGCTGCTCGTAGACGGATGGGTGGTCGATATTCTTGGGTCCGTAGAGCACGGCCAAGATTTCCACTTGACCGTTTGAGGATGCCCGCCACGGATTGCTGAGACTGCTGATGAAGTATCCGGGTGAAGCATGGCTGTGCAATCCAGCGGCGTACTCTTTGGTGATGGTGATGGACCGCCTTGATGACTCAGAGATGTTGAGGACCTTGGGGAAGTCATCACCGTCGTAACGGAAGACCAAGCTCAGCACCTTCTGCACACCGGCGGCCGGATCAGGTTGGAGCTTTTGGAAGATGTTGCGGAGGTCCAGGTGCAGAGTCTGTGATTTCGTATCAATCATGCCCTGCAGGACGGGCGTATAAGTGACGCCGCCCCAGGTTGCTGCCAGAATGTGCAGACGAGGTGGACCATCATATTTCTCGTCGGCGACAGTTTCTTGATCCGAGGCAACATACGGTGGGGGCAGAGGATCCTCTGGGAGGGGAATTGGGTCGACGGGTCGGAGACCGTGGTAGCGGGACAGGTTTGTCATTGTTCTGGGTGTGTTTTGCAGAAAGAATATTGTGTGTCCGGGACGACCGAGTGCGACTGAAACTGAGGAAAGAAGATGGTCAAGTTAAGATCTGTGGATGGAGATGGTGGCAAAAAGCGGGGATGCCCAACGGGTGCCTGGGGGCTGTGACTCCTTTGAGGCTGGGTTCAGCAGTGCGATCAATCTCGGATTTAATTGGTCAGGCGGAGCAGCGGAGCGACTCCAGGGCATCCATTGCAATCCATGTGTTGTGTATTTGATGCGTTGTCGGAGCGGATAGCAAATCAGGCACAGATGGCACAATCCGGATGCATGTCCTTCAAGCTTTCTTCCCAGAGTGACCTTGATGAGTTTGTGATCTTGAAGGTGCGATTGGGTTAAAATCTGCATTTATGGGACAATCGGACTATTCGTCACGAGTGTCGTCATCTCCATCGGCCTCAGGCCTACAGATATCTGCCGGGACGTATATGTAACCTCGATACATAGGCGTGATAGCCTGATATTCAACGATATTAGTTTATGTTTCAACCGTTGAATCCGTACAATCAAGTCTGGCTTAGCATTCAAAGCTCCCAATGCACGGTGTCTCTAGATCGAAGTCAGATAAACAGCATTGTACACAGTACGCGGCACCACGGACGTCGCTGTCGATAAAGGAGAGGGTACCTACTTTCAAGACGCCGTGTGACTGCCTTCGGTATGCACCGCCCGGGTGTCACGGTTCTCACGGAAGGAAGTTATGTTGGACAGGAGCAGGTTGTGATGCCATCGAGACCCTTCCATATCATTGAGAAAATGTCGACAGTGACAGGAGGAACCTCACAGTTTTGAATCCCTGTGTCGCTCGCTCAGGAAAGAAGGCACAACGTTGCTCACTGCACACTCGAGAGTAACCTGCTTCAGGGAGATGCCACCCGCTTTCAGACAGACTAGATAAAACGAGAAATTCCAGCATCCAATTAACTGAAAAGAAGCCATACATTTTCATCACTTTTCCAAGTCGGACAAAGCAGCCTTCTTCTGTCCGCATCTTCCACTCTTTCCCGAGTAATTTTAACCTCCGAAAAGAGACATTATTTTACTTGATACCACCACGATGCACCACCTCGCCCAAGCCATCATCCCCCTCACTCTTCTCCTCCTCCTTGCAGCTCTCGCCCACGCATCAGAGCAGCCTCAACAAACACCAACACCACTCTACCGCGGCAGCCGACCCTTCCCATGGGGACACTTCCCGGTCCCAAATAACGTCTCGAATCCAATCCCGACTCCAACCGGCACATGGATAATATCGGGCGGCCGCGGCCCAACAGCCGCACACCCGCCAACCTCATTCAAAACAACTCCGTATGCCCATCTCACAACCTTTGTGTCTCCCCGGTGGACAACTGTTCCCAGATCCCAGTTGACGGGTGACCCGTTCTGTCTCAACCATGCTGCACCTCAACAGGGTGTGAACAACCACTGCGTGTGCAAGAACGGGGCGACGATTGAAATTATTCCGCGGACAAAGGGGATGAACATGTCGAATTACCAGCCTTGTGCTTATACTACGATCGGTTAAGGGCACCTCGCGATAAACATGTGGAAAGCAGGAGGATAATTGTCGGTTGAGGGGGGGCACCTCGCAGGGACATTTGCAGAAAAGAAAAGAGGATAACGGTGTTGGGGATTCTTTTTGTTTCGTTCGGCACCTAAGCAGTAACATTCAATGGTAGTATTATACGCAAAGAAGAAGAGGATAATGGGGTTGTTGGAGGTTCTTTTTTTGTTTCACTCGGTTACCTAGCAGCAACATTCAAATGGCAGTCTTTTCTCAACTACTACAAGTGATACTCTTGCGGAGTGGCGACCTGAACGCCACGTCTGATCCAGACCGCGTCAATGTTCATGTCCTCTTGCCCGTCTTCCTTTCTGTTGATGAATGGCTCGGTATCTCCTGCTGCTGTATTTGGGTTCCGGAAGATGACATTTTGTTTCTACGCAACACAACCCCTTGTTAGCTTTTGTCTCTTTCTCTCCGTATGTATAGGAGGAACTCACCAAGCCAAGCGTGAGATGTATCCCCGCAACCCCCTTGACAATCTCTTCATTTGCCTCCTCCCCCTTGATCATCCGCACAATATTCCTCGCCGCAACACCAGCCTGCACATACCCCGGTCTGGCCGCTTTATGCATGCCGCAATCATTGATATCCCCCACCGCGAAACAATGCCCTAGGTTTTCTGCCGCGAACTGCATCGTCGGTCTGACCCTCACAAACCCATTCTTTTCGTTCAGTAATACCCCCTCCTCTCCTTGTAATAATCCAGGGCCGGTTAACCAAGCATTGTTAGCCTTTTGCCCCGTAGCCAACACCACAAAGTTTGCTTTTAGCGTCCTCCCACTCTGCAGTTTGACCTCAATCCCCTCCTCTTGTGCCTCAGAAGGGAAACCACTGGCCGGAATGACGACTCGTTCACCAGTGATCAACTCCACCCCCAGCTCTTTGAATCTCTCCTTGATGAGATTACTCAAAGCAGGGTGATACGCCGTCATTAGGTGTTCTCTCGAGTGGACTAGAACCACCTTTTTGGCTGGATAAAGCTCGGCCAAGTCGCAGGCCATCTGCACCCCCACCGCTCCGCCGCCTACAATCATGACAGATTTCGCGTGTGAAAGAGCAGTTTGGTAGCGCTGCAAGAACAAAATGTTGGCGGGTTTAGAGTCGTGGGGGAGAGTTCCGGGTGCGGAGAGGTGGGTGCCGGTTGCTGCCACTAGGTATTCGAACTCTATCACGTCAGACGAAAATAGGGAGACAGGGCGGTCAAGACGGAGGGTGTGAGATGACGGAAGAGAGATGGCTTTGGCGCGGAGGATTCGATGGGGTGAAGACGACGAAAATAGGCCGGAATAGGGGATGAAGGATTTGTGTTCTTCGCCGGGAAGGATGGCGAAGCGTGGCTTCGGAGAAGTTCCAGTTAGCAGGGGGGGGGGGAGCAGGAGAAAGGGGGACGGGTGAGAACAAGGAGGAGAAGAGGGGAGAGAAGGACTTACAAAGGCAAAGAGATGGTGGAAGTGGGTGTGTGGTTCGACTAAAAGGACCTAAGTATGGTTTTCTGTGAGCTTCACTAGTGTCATTAGAAAGGGGGCGACACAGTAAAAACTTACTCGGTGGGTGGGGGGTAGCTGTTTGGCTAGTTCTTTGGCGGTTTCCTAACATTTGTTGATGTTAAACCCTTTGGACTTTTGTTTACCTGCCCCCTTTTGCAGACAACCTACGGTGCCCGGGGCCAAGTATACACGAATAGAAAAGCAAGCATACGAACTTACCATGCCAACGTACGAGCCGCCCACCACTACAACGTTTCTCAGTTCATTCGCCATTGTTCCGATATGTTCAGTTCTTGATGATAAAGGTGTGCTGCTGGAAAGTCGTGAGGAGTTGGTTGTGCCGAAGTAAATAGCTGCCAGCAAAACCGCGGTAGAAAAGATGAAGGTGAAAATGTTTGATCTGATATTCGAGCAGTGAAATTTGAATACCGACATAACCACTGAAAAGAAAAGAATCTCTACTGACATTTTATACATATA
This sequence comes from Podospora australis, assembly GCA_033296905.1. Taxonomy (NCBI): domain Eukaryota; kingdom Fungi; phylum Ascomycota; class Sordariomycetes; order Sordariales; family Podosporaceae; genus Podospora; species Podospora australis. The sequence continues at coordinate 40,713 of MU864427.1, read as the reverse complement.
GCTAAGGATATACAGTCATGCAACCGGCCAGGTGACCAAGATCAAGTGGACGACAGGGTCCAAGGAACCGTGACTTCGGCACTACGAGTGGATCTCCGAGCCACCCACACCCCGGGCCGCCCGGGAATGTGGGGTATGTACGGGACCAACAGCCGGGACCTGCAGGGTTAATTATCCCCCGGATTTTTAGGGGTTTCCCCGCCGTCCGAGAGCCCAGCCGATATGCATGCCGGTGAACTGCAGAGTAAACCCGACTGCACATCACAAGATGTAGACAGGTATCTCTTATGAAATGCTGGCAACAAAATTTCCCAATAAAGCGCTAATATCACACAAGAATTACATCATATATCCAAAAATGAAAATGACAAAATAAAAGACAAGAGGTATCAACAGACAACTCTATACACCCTCTTCCACTTGGGCCAAGATTGTCTCTCTTCTTCTTCTTGAGCCTTGATTATCCCCAACCGCCCAAAGTCCCGCCTGCCGGTGTCGATGTCCATCTCATCGACCTTCACGTACCAGCTGGTCCGGTACCAAATCTTGTGGCCCGCCCAAAATATGAGCACCACGGGAATGGCCATGCACTGCAAGAAAAAGTTCTGCGCGCGGGCTGTCGGCGTCGCGAGTTCCTTGCCAGGGGTCTCAATCGGCCAGATGGCCACCCAACACTGACCCACGAGGATCAGCGCATTGCACCCGAACCCGATGTAACTTCCGATCGTACCGCCCTGCGCGCGGAAGGCCATGTCGCTGAGCGATCGGTGATGGTACTCCCATGCTTTCCTCAGGCGAATGTGTGCAAGGCAGGTGCTGCCCCAGGTGAAAATACTACTAAGACCACTGATGGCGAGCAGCCAGTCAAACACAGTGCCATGTGCTTCAACATTGGCTAGGTATGCGAGTAACCCTATACTCGACGCCGCAAGGATCGAGACGAGGGGGCGACCGCGGCGGTCGACGTAGGCAAAGATCTTGGGGGCCTGGCCCTGCTCTGCCAAAGCGGCGAGGGTACGCGAGGATCCAAAAACCGAAGAGTTGCCTACGCTGATGACCGAGACGAGGATAACGCCGTTCATGATGCTTGGCAGGATCGTGGTGCCTGCGCTCTCAATGGCGATGACGAAGGGGCTCGCGGAGGCATCGGCAACACTCGTGCCGCTTAGTAGACGAGGCTCGTTGTAGGGCACCAAAAGGCCAACAAGGGTGAGAGATACGATGTAGAAGAGCGTGATACGCCAAAAGACTTGCTTGATGGCCGTCGGCAGGGACTTCCGTGGATTAGCAGTCTCGGCAGCAGCCAAACCGACAAGTTCGGTTCCAGCAAAGGCAAACGCTGCTGTCACAAACACGCTACAGGTGCCCTTAAAGCCATTGTTGAAGGCTCCTGGGTCCGACCAGTATTTTCCGCCTATATAACCGCCATCAGGGGTACCGCCGATGTTGATGACGATGCCAAGAAGACTGCGGGATATGTCAGTAATGCGCGCAAGAGCACAAAGTGTTGTTGGGAACTTACATGAAGCCTACCACGGCGGTCACCTTGACGATCGCAAAAATGAACTCAGCTTCTCCGTAACCTTTCACTCCAAAGAGGTTGATGATGACGATGATGAGGAGGAAGACGGTGACGAATATTGCTCGGTTTAGCTTTTCGTTCCAGTACCCTATCGTCATTGCGCCGGCTATAATCTCAAGAGGTAATACTACCACCCATTGTAGAGCGTAACTTTGATCTTGTCAGCACTTGACTCAACCTTAAAACCAGGAAACCTAGTCTGCTTTGGTATAGGAGGCAACAGGGCATAAAAGGGGGCGCATACTTCCAACCCATGGCAAACCCCCAAGAAGGATCCAAAAATCTCGTAGAGAATGCCGAGAACGAACCCGCCACAGGGAAAACCACCGCCAGCTCGCCAAGTGCCTGCACCGTGCAGTAAAGCATTACGCCGACAAACATGTACGCCAACAACAACGACGCCGGCCCTCCCTCGCTGAGCGCTTTCCCTGAAGCCACAAACAGACCCGTCCCGATAGACCCGCCAATAGCAATCATCTGCAGGTGACGGCCCTTCAACTCTCTCGCCAGCAATGTGCTTGCCGTTTTGGAGTTTGCTGTGCGTAAGTCGTAGTAGCGCTCCCCTTGGTGATCGCGGACGACCTGCACCCCCGGGGCGAGTCCTCCGAACCCGTTCCCCCGAGGTGGATCATAATTCCCAGACACAGACCCGCGGTGGACACCGTGTATGGGATAGGCATAGTTCTCCGGGTCCTCGCGGCGAAAGGTGTCGATGAAGCGGCCAACGCGGGCCTTGAGGCCTCCCCCGGGACTCTCGCTGCCCGAGTGATCGGCATGATCCGATGCCCGGCTCGGTCCCCGGACGGTGAAGCTGCTGCCCTCGGCCAAGCTCCGGGTGCGATCCAGCTGGTTCAGCTCGATGTCGCGGTGGTCGGGTGTCATTGTCTTTTAGTACCTGTCTCCAGTCGTTGTCGGCTCATTGGAAGAGAAAGGTGATAGTTGTTGGCGATGATGAGGGGTTCAATGGACAAAAAGAGAAGGTGTGTTTGTGTTGTACGAGAAATAAGTGGTGATGATCCCGGACGGCCTGCAGATACATGCAGCAGCACGTCAAAAAGATACAAATCGTCGGTTTATCCCAAGTAATTTTAGGTTGGTGACTGGATATTGCCTGTCCGGATCGTCGCGGCGGGCGAGCGGGATGTCTCACCTCCTTCCCAACGGGCAGTGGTTTGCAGTGGACCCCGCGGAGCGGACCGATAAAAGGTTGTCTGAACCGTTGGAGACAGTACCCCTGAAAAGCTCCAGCAACGGGAAAACAAGAGAGCTGGGATGAGATAAGAAACCGTTGAAGTAGCTCCAGTTCGTAAGCGCCCAAAGCGTACCGCTAGGATCCGTCAAAGAGGAGTCGTTACGAGGGAGATGGGGGTATCAATGAAAGACAAAAAGTTTGAGAGAGAAGAAAATATCCAAGAATGTCAAGACTGGACGGACGATAGAGGATGGAGTCGAGCCGCCAGCTGGGGTGTGTCGTCTTGTTGAAAAGATAAGGTCCGATGTGTTGCCAATATTGATTGCCCCCGCACTTTTGCTAACTCCAGGTGCCTGTCAGTGCTTTCAGCCTTCAGGTTCGCTGTTTCGTTGCGGCAAAGAGATTAATATCCGTTGGGTCTGAAGTCGAAGTGGTATGATGATGCCTGTGGCAATCGTTTTGTCCCGTTTGGTGATCTCACTGCGCACATCATGAAATGCAGATGCTCGATTTGGGACAGGGAATGCAGTGCACTTCACCGAGCCGGTTGTCGGCGAGAATTGTCTGGAAAATGGAAAAAAGAAAAGAGCCCACAGATTGGAGGTCGGCCGAGAATCCGAAAAAAGAAGCTAGATCCACTCTCCCAGTGCAGGGAATTGGAGCCCTCGAGGGGCACCCTGGTCGAGCATCTGTGACAAGGATGATTCTTGGGGCTGCATTAGCGCGCGTATGTAACTGTGTGGGTGGGTGAGGTGGTGGTGCTGGCCGCACTGCGGTACCTGTACTTTTGTCAAGAAAAGAAGAAACCAGAAAGGCACTGAACTGCGGGATGGCGGCGCTGCGGGAGCGGGAAGAGAGAAAAGGGGAAGAAATGGCGAAGGCATTCTTTTGTCGTTCCCAGAGTGAGGTGTCCAACCATGCCATGCGGCGGCGTCCGAAAGAAGGTGCCGTGGCATCTTCCCTCGTAGCTTTTTCCCGGGTAAATGATTCGAGGGGCCATTCTGGCACGTCAGTGTTTGGTAGGGCGATTTAATTGATGTGGTGTTGGAAGATACCCAATTGTCAACCAAACCGAGGTTGTTTGAAAGTCGGAGAAGAGAAGCGCGAGAGACACAACAATCCTAACCCCGGACGTGTCTGCCACGAGGTGTCTCCAGGCTCGACGGGACTCCACCAGCGATGATCCCCCCACCCCCGAATTCACCATCCATGCCCTGACACTCCACCAAAAGACGATTTTGAGTTTTGACATCCCTTTGTCCCTCATCTCTTCGACTCATGCATTCCCCAGGATTTTTGGTTTCTTTTTTTCCTTTCTGGGTTGTCATCGGCCGAAAAAGTGACGAGCTCAATTTGGCCTCACGTGCGTTCTGTATTCGGCGAAGAAGCTAGATAACTGAGCGCGCATGCATGAACCCAAGGGTGTTCTGCTCACAGGGGTTTCACCTGATACCAATAGATAGCGCACTGCACCACCGTGATGACACTGCGTTGCAGGCACACCACTATACCACCACTTTTGCATGTGGTGAGAACGCGAAAACGCGCGGAAAATGCCAAGATATTCCATTGTTCGCCGCGGAAATGCGGCACAGTTGAGGTGCTAAACAGGAGCGAACAGGTGGTGGCATGACAAGCGGTAGACAGAGCTCTGGGTACATGAGTTGTTGCATGGAAGCTTGCTCTATTGGTCAACTGTGCAGGAAGTATTCGTTGCACTGAGTAATGAATCTTATGGGTGACACCCGGTCACTGTGTTTCATTTGTCAAAAGTGGGAAAAAAGCTTGAATTATAATTGGAAAATAATACAGTAATGCTGATCGTTATTATCAACGTTGGGCCGCCTCCTCGACATCTCTATCAGGGAGGTTCCTCATGTCACGGAGAAGAATACTGGAGCCCCTAGTCCTTCCTCTTGCCGTAGCAGTAACAGCACCGTCGACAGGCGTCAGTCTCAGACCTTTGGAGAGTTGCCTCTGGTGATGGTAATGTTCATCCCTATGTGTGGGTGCTGAAGTCACCGTGACCTGAATAGTAGTGGTCTTGATCACGTTGCCGGCATTGGGTAACGCTGGCGTAGCTCCTGATACTATCGAACGACTTCGTGGTATAAGAGAGTCCATGCTAGCCGTCCGATGGCTAATACCGAGATCTCCATCTCGGTCTGACCCTCCTCCTCCACGAGATAGGGTTTCTTTGGAACCCGCGCCACGCTCTTGCGTCGGAGTTGCGGGAGGAGATCTGCCGACTGATGCGCCAACGACGACGAGCTCCTTGCCTTCTTTTGGGAATCCCATCTCGCCTTCGGTGTCTTCCTCCTCCTCACCCCAGGCCACTTTCTTTTTGGTCGTCGTCCGCGGATCCGATCTTGAGAGGGAGGCTGCCTGAGGTTCATATCTGAACTTCTTCTTTTTGACCCCTTTATCTCTGACAAACGTGCCGATCGTAAGCGCGTTCGCCGCAAATGTGGCCATCAAAATTTCGACAGACGCCCAAGACGTCCTGGTTGCTTGTGCGCCGGCGTCGTTGAGAATTTTGGGTACGCGGCATATGGCGACCACCGCAGTGAAAATATGCAGGCAGAAGAGGGAGACCAGTAGCGTCTTGTGACCTGTTGACAGGCGACTTTGGATGACGATGGGTACCGGGAACACGACGAGTACGAGGTCGGTCAACACGTTGCAAACGGTGACGGTAATGAGGTACGCATAGCCCTGGCGGCAGCGAGGACCCGGGTCTGGTGTGACCTGCCAGTAGTTTGAAAACGGCATGCACTCAGCAAGGTTGCTGATGATCACCGCAACGAATGTCCCCAGAAGTGTGAATCGGAGGATCCGAAGAAGACATGTATAGCGGCGTGCGCCAGCGCCGCCGATCAGTCGATCGAAAAACTCGAGGGTGACAAGCTTCAGTAGCCATAATCTGAGAAGTGTCAGCGCTATGAGCTCCTCAAGAGCATGAGATCCTGATACTTACATTGCCGGGTAGATAATGCGGGAAACGAGGACAAATACGCTCCCCAGAGCTCTCCGCCGAATCTCCTCATCAGACAGGCTCAGTTCCTCCACCAGAACATTGTTTGTACCGAAAACCAGTATGGGATGGACGAAGGCCATGCGCAGAAAGAGAGGGATGAAGACCCATGCGGCGACCTTGTCTTCCCTGAAGAGTCTCTCGACACGCACGAAACGACCCAAGAGACGAAGAAGAATGATACAGGCGCAAAAGAATGTTATCCACCATGAGATGAGGAGTGTTGGCTTGTCTTCGCTGAAGGGCCGGGCCGCAGGCGCATCAGAATAGAGCTTCATGATTTACATGTTCAATGCTCTACTGGGAAGGTCGAAATGTCAGAGTCGAGAACGAAGTCTTTGGGTTGGTAGCGATATCCAAGATGGTTACTGTCGACGATCATCAGAGACGGCGTGCCCCCCCCCGCATGGAAATACGAAGTCACCAGGGAGTCCGAGTCCCCTTGATATTGTGGAACCAGTCACTCGACAGTATCGTTATTACTGCGGTTCAGGAACCTAGAATGGAAAAAGGGTCTTCTTGCTCCCCACCTTTCAAGTTGCACCTTGCATTCCCCGAGCTGTGTGTGTTATCGAGCCACACGAAGGGGAGTCCTCGGTCGGTTTGATTGGCCAGCACCCAATACCAACTGGACGCACAAGCCAAATTTCTCATCCTGTGAATTGTGAGTGTTAGTCCAAGACTGGCACTGTTCCACGTGCGTCTGTCCAGGGGTAAACGCCCCATTCTTTTTGCCATTTGGGAATTTGATCCGTTCTTGTTACCGAAGAGAGCTCTTCACGGGATGCCACCCTGGACTCGGGTTCCATTTGCACTTCTTCAAACACATTAGCCGTACCACCATGCTGGAAACAGCTTAAACAACCTTTTGATTTGCCTGCGGGATTTCGCTTGATAGCAAAACAGAAAAAGCCCCAGTTGGTGGAGCTGTTTTCGACCGTAAACTAAGCTCCATCTTGCTGGAAACGGCTGGAAGAAGTAACCGTGACAGATAACAATGACCCCATCTTCCGGGCTGTCCAATTGCTCACGGACTCTCGTCGGCCATCATCATGGCGGGACGACGTCGGTGGTGTTGGTCGTCAAAAGATGCATTGAAGCCAGCAAAGGGCCGAATTGCAGACAAGACGGCGTCTGCACTAGAAACCACTAGAAGCGCCACAGGATCTGAGAGAATTCTTCTAGAAGGATGCAAAACAAGAAATTGTGCGGCATTTTGCATTTTTGGTGTGTGTGTCAAGGTGCGTGAAGGTGGTGAGCTGATATGCAAGAGAAAAAGGAAGCTCGGCATGAGCCCAAGCTGCAATGAACGTTATCAGTGACGTTTGCGCTAAAGTTACGCTAAAATCACGTTAGCTCAGGGACCAGGGCTCCAACTAACCAGGGGCTCGGGCGGTCTGGGCAACCCTTTCACTTGCCCCCCACCTTTCCAGCGCAACATCACATGCACCATACCGTGACATTTCTCGGTCTGGAGATGCCATTCTCTGAGGGCTGGGTTGAATGTCAACCTCGTGGAATTGTTTACGTGCTTTTAGTCTTGTTCCAACACGGCCTCATCTGCACTGACATGTGCCAAATGAGCGAAGCAGATGCATGTAAGACGGCAATGCAGTATGCAGGGGAAAACTGCCATATCTCCTCTTTCATCCAAAGTGCCAAGCAGAAGAGGGCAACGCAAGCAAAAAAGACTTGAGAAAGCTGCTTGAGCCGCCTCGGGTAGAAATCGCCATATGCAGCGAAGCGCTTGTCCAAATTATTTCTCGGGACGGGACCTGACATTGATGGGAGCCCAGAAATGATTTTCAAGAAAAAAGATGATTCGGTAAATTGACGGTAACATGCAGCCCTATGCATGGAGTCGAGACGGATGAGAAAGGAAGGTGTTGTTGGTTGGATGTTCATGGGAGAGAGAGCGGGAGGAGGCGATCGGGAATGGGAAATGGAAGTCGATAGAGTCTTCTCCTACCCTGTTTTCAACCTATCCGTTGTGGAGGAGAAAGGACCGTTCAAGTCCCCTATCTCATGTAGGTTATATAGCCTTTTGCTGTTTTCAAGCGGTGGATGGTATGGTTTGAAATCCGGTCGTCTGGTGCCTGTCTTGTGTCGTTCCTCCTGCCGCGCGTCTTGACGCATCTCCGAAGGAATACAACAGAGATCTACAATACACGGGAAATAACAGGTTCTCAAAGCCATCTACACGTAGTTTAGAATTGCTGCTCTGGCCATACACAACAACTCTCGTGCCCCAATACGTAATCTCTTCGCCCACGTTTATGGAGATATTTGATCCCAAAGATCTGTAACTGTTGACAGCAATATCCACCTGGGCCAATTCTAAACAGTCAAATAATAATACCGAGTAGCAGCGTCCCACTCCATCACCACCTCCCCCGTCATCTGGTCTTCAGCCACCACAGCCTGTCGCCAGATACTGATATCATACGCCCCCGGCAGAATCGCCGGCGTGACCATTGCACAAAGCCACCTTTTCTCCTTCCCTCCTGTCTCAGGCGGGTTAACCAACACCCCCTTGACATCCCTCACCCGCTCCCCCACCACCTCCGTCGGGGAAAGTATCACCGCAAAGGTCTTACTTCCCGACCCGGCCGCGCCGAATATCGAATACTCCGGCCCCGGCGTCCAAGAAACCACCATGCCCGGCCTGATCCTGCCCTTGAACGGGATTTCACTGGCCCTGGGCTCTGGATCGGCGCTGGAGTCGAGCATTTCCAGTCTTGAAAGCGGACCTGGCTGTTTCCCCTTTGAGAATGATTCAGCTCCAACTGCAGTGGTAGTGCCACTAGCTGCGGGTTTACGCTTTTGTTGCTGGGAATCTACATGCAAACTCCACAGCTTCGAGTGAAAAGCCTGAGCTTGTTCAGGGGAAACACCCTCCGTCTTGAGGCATCTCGACAGAAATTCAGGAACGGGTAGACGCAGGATTTGCGGGCCTGTTTCTTTGGGTGCGAGGATCGCGGCGGAGATGGGTGGTGTTCCTGACTGTCATTACACTTTCGTGAGCGTTACTTAACGACAGAGTCAAAGGAGGGAAAGTTCAGTGTGAAATATCCAGTAATACATACGTTCTTCTCAATCCACTCCCTCAGCTGGGCGTTATCCCAACTTGACGGGACATTCGGGTCGTATACCGCAGGCTTCGCCTTGGGTACGATAACTCTCATCATCTCCGCATATCTCAACGTGTTCTTGCTCGCATTGGAATCTGCCAAGCAGGGATTGACACAAGCCACCACAACCGTTTTGCACGACCTGGAACTCGCCGGGTCAAAGACGTGCTTGAGGGTCTTGGTCAATGTGCTCTGCCGGAAGGGAACATATGAAGACGCTATCTTCCCGCCCTGGACCCCAAGATCAGCGAGCGCACGACCACGGATACAGTCCTTCAGCACGGAAAGGCTAGAGTTGATCTCCCGAGCCTCCTTCATACGAGTGGTATCGTGCTCTGTCTTATCCCGAGCTGCCTCGGAGCCGGCAAGATCGACTAGATACAGTAGACCGTCGTCCGAATCAGGAAGGGAAGGATTCTCAATGCGGATCCGGCAGATGGCGTGGGAGCGGGAGGAAGTATCGTTTTTGAGAGTAGAAGCGGTACTCCGGAGAGCGGCGGCTGCCTCGATGTAGTCTAGAAAGGCGGGTTTGGTGGTGATTTGGTGCTCGAAGGCGCCGGCGAGCTGGGTTGTGCCGAAGGAGTCCTCCAGTACACTGATTTGTTTCCTGGAATTCAAAAGATCTGCCTCATTTGTTATTAGTGATCAATGGAGATGGGGGTGGTAAGATTTACCAAAAGCTGTCTGGCCCGCGAGCTCAATGATGGAAACATAGATCTTCCTCTCGCCCTCCAGGGAGCCGTCGGTAAGTGCTTCTGCTACGTGCTTCTCCAGACCAGATACCGTGTAAGTCTTGCCAGAGCCGGTTTGTCCATACGCAAAAAGGGTGGCTACCCCACCTCCCCAGGCCCAGGGGACAAGTGGTTCCACGAGGGATTCATAGACCTGGGAGGTGGTGAATTCTGGGCCGAATACACGGTCGAGGGTGAAATTCGATGACTGTCAAATTGGTTAGATACTTGACCTCGTCATCAACCTCGACACGATCATGAGAGAGTAGTAGTAATAACTTGCGTTCAAAGTGGGAAGGCCCCTGACGGGACGCTTGAGCTCGTGCAAGTCAATCGTGTTGCTGTCTGTTCGCGGATAGACACATTCAGGAAATCCCTGAGAAAGTTCTTCTTCGAGAATCGGTCGTATCCGAGTGCTAACAATCATATCCGCACTAGGAGGAGCATCGCTGGTTTTTTTGGCTGGCGGGGTGGGCTTGAAAATACCCACCAGCTTCTTGTAGCGTTCTGCATTAGCGATCAAGAACTGCTCGTTGGTACCAAACATGGACATGGTGAGAAATGTTGCTCTGGTACTTGTACTAGATCAGTATATCGAACTCAACGATTAGAGAACACTATCATGAAAAGCGGATTGTTGTCGATTTAAACTTCTAGAATCGAATAGATCGTCCTGCTGTGAGTGGCTCCAAACTTTGTCAAAACAGTGGGGTTTACCAGGCAACTCAATAATACTGCCAAGTGAGCAATACCAGGCATCAATGATTGAGCCAATGAAATGGCTTCAAGCGGCGAGTATCGGCAGTTACACGACAGAGCAACCAATGGTCGCTGTTCCGGACCTGACCTCCAGGGGCAAATAAACATGTAATCACCACGAAAAAGGGGGTAATCTCAACCAGATCGTCAGTCATTAGATAGCTGCCTGAGGTAGGCATCTTTGAATGGACCCCCCTGCATGTGTATCTACAGAGCAATGCGTGATGAAAGCACCTCGTCTTGGCTCTTCTAGAGTAAAGCTTAAAGAAACTCCGAGTGTTGACAGCTCAGAAGACAGTAACAGTACCCAACCCACCCCCAACAGCCTTGGTCCTAGAACCAATCTCCAACGGACTCCCCTCCGAGATGATGAAATGACCCTCGTCAACACCCGGTTGCTCCAACCCAAGGAGTTTGTAAATGTTCCCACTGACCAGGCCTAGCGCTGCCTTTTCGTCGACCTTGCCTCCACCATTCGCGAGCACAATTCCGGCAAGCAATCCCAGATCCCTGACCAACCAGTCCTCCTCCAGCCCAATACCTGTGACAACTCCCGCATTCATCAGCTTATCCACGGCAGTACCATTCGTAAGCGGAGCACCGCTGAGAGCTCTCCTCTGATCCCAAGAAGAGGCATACGACTGCAACGGCGCCAGAACAACACCCACGTCAGCGGCAGCCAGCTCGTCTGCCAGTAACCAAGACTCTGCACCGCCGAGAATAGCCAGCCGGAGTTTGTTCCCTGTGGCATTTTCCACAACCTTCTTGACCTTCAGTATAGCAGCGATAGTGTCGGCGCTGTGAACGGTGATCACAAGTGGGAGTGTACCGTTCACCACCTTCTTGAGGAAGAAGGGTTCCGAGTACGCATCCTTGATCGTCTCATTTGATCTGGCCGCCTCGAGGAGCTTTGAGCGGAGCGCACCGACCGCCGAAGAAATAGATGGTGTGCTGCCGTGCTTGGCGGCGAGGTCAAGGGTGTAGTGAAGCGCAACGTCGTTGGCAAAGACAGCATTCTTCTCAAGTGAACTCTTGGCGCCTGTCAAGAAACCAACACTTGTGCCAAAATGATCAAAACCTCCCCAGGAAGTGAACCCAGGAGCAGAGATGGCTTTCGTGACACCGTAGGCATGGGATACGTTGAGCTTGAGAGTATCCAGAGCAAGGCCATCCTCGGCGCGGGAGAAGGCGGTAGGACCTGCTCCGTTGTTCGTACTGCTTTCTGAGTCGATGGCGCTCAGCCCGATCTTGGAGGCGAATGCTGTGAAGGAGTGCGTGAGGTACCCATTTTTTAGGCTGATGACTGGGGCTTCGGCTTTGACTGCTGCTTCCACTCTCTCCTCGCATTGTCCAAAGCAAACAATTTTACCCTCTGATACAACGACAGTATTGTTGTGGCTGTTATGCGTAGACCTTGCCTCTTGCTCCTCCAAAAGGTTAGTGCTTATGCCCGTAAACACAATCTCACCAGCCTGGAACGGGTCTGCTGGCAACTGTGAGAGGCTCTCATCTGGGGTGATGAGTGTAACAGTTGGCTTTGAGAGCTCAACTGGATCTTCAAACTGCGCTTTCCCATCAATCCAGACTTGAACTGGGGTAGCACCAACGGAGAGCGGGTCACTGTCCCACACCACCAGGTCTGCATCGAAACCAGGTTTGACCTTGCCGAGTCTTTCGCCAAAGCCCAGTCGCTCAGCGGGAGCAGTAGTGACTGAGGCAAGGGCAACATGGTACGGCAGACCATACTTGTAGGCCTTGGCAGCCTCGAAGAGCACATGCTGTGCGTTCAGGACCGGATTGTCGCTGACGAAGATGGGCGTGAGACCGTTGTCCCACAGAATCTTGGAAGCGTACTCGGATGCAACGATGGCTTCTGCTTTGTACCACATGTTATCGGCAAACAAAGCTGAGGCAGGGGGATCATTTCCATAAGCACGTTTCAAGATCTGTAGCAATGTAAGTTTGAGTAGAGATGGAGCAAGATCGGGCATCATACCTCAGGGACCAAATATGTCTGGTGGGCGTGATGGAACGCGCGAATCTTGAACTTGAACTCGTTGGTGTGATCAATGAATGCTTCCAAGTCTGGGATAGTGTAACAGTGGGTGTTGAGATGAACCTGGCCACGTAACAAGGCGCCCAGGGACTCCCAGCGTATCTCTTGTGGAATGTAGGACTTTACGTTGTGCCCGCCAGACTTCCCAGCCAGGTCACACCAGTCATCTTGTTCGCGCACCAACTTGGCCGCCTGCTCAAAGGCGTGACGAAACTCCCAGCTCTCCCCCATGCGGGAGGTAGGGCCCCGTTCCCCTACCTTCCCGTAGATCCGTTTGGCATTCTCGCCGCACGCCATCTTCATGAACCTCCAGTTACGGTCCGGGTCGGCCAGCATGTCGGTGGCACTTGTCTCGTTGCGGCCGTCGGCCTTCCCAACGGCATGCTTGATAACATAGGCCTCTCCACCCATGTTGTTGCCAGAACCAGGAAGGACTAGACTGGTGGTGACACCACCCGACTTGATAACCTGAATCTGGTGATCTTGGGGTTGAAGTCCATCGATGGCCCGTACGTAGGGAGTAATGTCGGACGACATCTCATTTCCATCCTGATTGCCCTCAAGTTCAGGCAGCGCATATACTCCTGCATGTGAATGCATATCAATTATGCCTGCAGTTAGCGGTCGGCCCCTAGCGTCAAAGACGACGGCGTCGGTTGCGACGGAGGACAACTCAATTGAGCGTGCCACCTTCTTAATGAGTCCATGCTCTACATAGACATCGTAGCCATGGATCCATTCGTAGCCAGTGCCGTTGCGTGCGAAATCGAGTGTTGTCCCGGATGCTGGCTCGCCTACCCAAATAGTGGCGTTTCTGATGACTGTTGGGGATCCGTCGACATATCGGGCGTTACGGCTACGTCCGAGGCCAATTGGATCCTGCGGCTTCTTGCGCAAAGCATCGCATGTGGCTAGATCCGCCTGTAAGCGCTCGATTGAGAGGCCGTGTACTGTTATGTTTGAAATTGGTTGTGATTGCTTCCACAGCGTGAACACCCCTAAGGACGAGAGTGACGCGATCAGGGCGAACCGAAGCGTCCTCGACCTCCGGAGGCCATGACGACGCCAGGGAAAAGGGCTGGCGGCGACATGATGATAATATGGTGGTGGCGCAATTTTGTCGTCCATCTTGAATTTGCCACCAGATAGGTAGGGCTGGGAAGTCCAAGATGCCCTCCCTCTCTCATCTGACCTGGGACACGACCAGCGGTCGAAGTGCCGGGGTTACAGAGCGCGGGGGGGGTTGGTAACAGTCGCGCAATTTAGCGGCCCACAATAGCGCCCAATCGGAGTCCTGGTCTTTGGCTGTTAGACAGGTTTCGCCGGCTTTACCGTTATCTTCTGTTAACAGTAGGCTGCCTATCTTGAGTGCAGTTTAGATATAACGAGATAATGGCTACCATCAAAGATCGCTTCAGAAATCTCGGGTTTTTTTCTTTTCGAGAATCAGCATCGAGAGGTCTAACTATCTGTGCAGCGATGCGTACTTCGTACTCACAGTCTGTCTTCAATCTAATGGATGCATTCATCACGAGGTTTTGGCCTTATAGGTGTCACATCTCCACGTGTAGGGTAACAATGTGCAACGTCGCCGTGACCACAACCGCCTGAGCTCATCCAAAGATTTCACCGTCAGAGTTTAGCAGAGGTTACCTGCGAGATGTTTGCAGCGGTCTGTCTGACGGAGGAAATGAGCATGGAAAATAAATCACAAATGGGTTTCTAGTTGGACCATGACACCATGTCTCTCGTCAGCTGTTCCCGCCTCCGGGTTCATTTTCGTCGCCGTCTAAATCACTCCACACTGATATCGACGATCTCTTCTAGACATGCCGCCACAGTCCGTCTTCTCCTCCACCGGTTTGGTATATCATACACGCCGGGATGTACCCTCGCCAACTGCAGCACCGCCGTCATCAGGCCCGAATGAAGAATCATCCGGGGTGGTGATCCTCCTTGCAGTGTTAGGCAGTGTTTTATTCGCGGTCATGTTCTTCTGGGCCTCGAAAGTGTGCTACTGGGAACCGTTCTGGACACACTCGAGAAATTCCCGTCCCGTGGAAGTGGTCTGGTACCGAAACAACGACAGCACTACCACGACCTCTGAGATCACTGTCCCCAGTATGAACAGTTCATCATCACCGTCATCTTTGTCTTTCACCGATCCAGGGTATAGTCAAGTTTTCCACATCTGGCTGTCCTGAAAGCAGTGGCGTTTGTAGAGTAGAGTTTGCTGACGCACACCCAGGGCGAGCGCATGTCCGGTTCCAGGTGACGCCGTGAAAGAGAATATAAGGAAAGATCGGAAGGTCGATGTGAAGAATTGAGAGAGCAGAGGACTCGGCACATTGAACAGGGTACTTTCGGAGGAATGTTGTATGAGATCGTAAGGCTGCACAAATGTCCTGATTACCTACCCTGTCTTGTTCTTTTCCTCCTCATCCTTGAATATCAAGTTCTTCTTCTTCTCCAGTTCCGACTTTATCCTCTTCAGCACACCATCCAGAATCTTGAGCTTTTGCTCTCCATACTTGCCGGGAAAGCCGTACCCGTTGATTTCGTGCTTGACTTTGAGTGTGTACTCGAGTGCTTTTTCGAGATTGCCGACATGGTAGTAGATGCGAGCGGGGATCTCATACATGTCGCCCATCTGCTCCGTGAGGCCTTCGGTCTCGATGAGTTCGAACATCTCCTCCGCAGCCTCAAGTGCGCTGTGGAATTCCCCCTTCTGCGCAAGTTCGGGGACCTTGGCCTGGAACTTGCGGATCTTTTGCCGGCGTTCGTCGGAGGCTTCGAGAACATCCTTGGGAGCACTGCAGAGGGTGCATTGACTGGTGTGGTCAAATCAGTTTCTGTCTTTACACGTGAGAGGTAGGAAAGGCTTACCACTTGAACCCCCATACTTCCTCCAACGTCTTTTGTCGTTCCTTTGAGACCATGCCAGCGGCAGCATCTGATTCCACTGTCAACTTAACGCTCGTTGCGGTCAAGGTGCTAATGGGACTCACAGGAGATTGTGATTTCTTCGCCAGCCTTAATGTCCCGAGCCACCCAAATGGTCATAGCAAGGGTTGTCTCGGAGAAATGGATGAAGGCGCTACATTTGTCAGCAGATACTCTTGTGCGTTTTAAAGATAAGTACTTACTTTGGCTTGCAATCGTGGTTAAATCTCTGTTTAATTCCATGGTTAGTATATCTCCATATCCATATAGAACAACACGGAGAGGAAGATAGGTACTCACAGCCACGTCGGCAAACAGGCCCATGTAGTCCTTCCCGCCAACACCCACAACAAAGCTGTTGGTAAGCAACAAGTCCTCCACCTCACTTGCCTCTTCAGAATCCCGGCCCAATCTCGACAGCGTCTTGACCCTCTCCGGCTCCCCGAGTCTATCTACGGCAGCGTCCATGAGCTCCCGGACCTCCTCGTGCATGACATCGGCTGGGTACTCTGCTGCCGCCAGAACAGTCGCATAGTCTACCAACAGTGCCCTCCCCTTCTCAATCTTCTGCGTAGCAACGACTCCTTTGCCTTTGCCTGGAATCTCTCGAATCTCGTACGGGGTTGTGGAGTAGAGCTTCTCGGGAGCAAAAAACGGCTTGTCCATTGCATGTGTGAGAATGTTGAGAGCATCGCTTGCCTGGTCTGGGGTGGTGATGATGCTGATTCCGTGGCCTCTGGGAAAACCCGCGTTGGTGTAGACGCACCAGGGTTCCTCTTCTGCTTCTACGCAGTGGGGAATGTGCGTCCATGGTGCCCAGGCTGACGGGCTAGATGGGGGTGATATTTCCGAGTCTATGCACACTGTGGCATCTGCGTCGACTGGTGTTTTAGGGATGCCATGGCCGCATATGCTCTGTTGTACTGTAGCATGAGTGATGCTTACAAGAGATAGTGAAAGGATAGAGGCAATCGGGAACTTCGACATGATGTTCGTCAAGAAATTGTGTGAGGCGGGTGTGGTATCAACTCAGGAAATTATGATGCTGGCGCGTGGAAGATATGGGCACACATATGGTCAAGGCTCAGCCATGTTGACAGCTTGCATTTGGTCCTTTGTTCGGTAGTGGAGGATTTTAGCCGAGTCGCAGCTTGCCATGGTGTTTCATTGAGGGTTGCCAAGCGCGACAGGTCGTCGTGATATCTAGTAGTGGACGAGAACGATTTACCCGCAGCGTTGCATTAACTCCGTTGAAGTGAATCGGTAAGCGTAGATCTTTTAGAAGCCTTTTTGCGCCAATGTCGTGGTGTTCGGAACTAGCCAGCACGATGTGTTACCGCCTAGGTACCTACACTTTGAGCGGATTTTGACAATCCGGTTCGATGTCCGGATGGTCTGTGAATGCGAGCTACCTTGCTTGCATGAGTTCACCTACTCGCTTGGAGTCGCAGTTGACCGCTTTCGCTTGCGGATGCTTTGTGAAGGCTGTTGAAACGAACGATCCGGGATCGTGGAAATTTCAAACATGCACTCGCAGGTTTGCGAAGAACAAGACGACCATGAGCAGGCAGGAGCACTTCATTTCACTCGGAGTGCAGAAACCATATTTATGAAAAAATCAAGAAAAAGGCAAAAAGCTCGGCTGGATTGGAGAATCAAACCTCAGCCTACGAAAAGACCCATGCTCTCCCTCTCTCACTCCCGCTTTGGCTTTCTGTGATTTTGATAGATTTTCTTTTCATATCTCCCTTACTACTAGATTCGACCCGTCAAAAGGGTGCCTGACCAGGAGCTCAAGCTAGATGGTGTTTTCTAGCTGGTGATGCTTCCCCCGGAACCTTCCCGGCCGTTTCGGCACTCTGGCCGCACTTTCACACAGTGATCGAACACCGGCGCCGGATCCCCACCGCAGACCCACTTTTGCAAGAGTGGTGACGACATGACCGAGAGACAGACCTCTTGGAACTTTGACGTCCCGTAAATAAGGAATCATTGACACTTGACAGCACACCCCCTTTTTTCCGAATCAGCAGTTCATCCGAACATTCGAAAATTCTCACAACACCGCCTTCAACTCCTCATAGATTCAAACCACTACAAGATGGCCGACAAAGTCTTCCAGCTTGTAGGCAGCTGCAACAACTACCCCTGGGGCAAAAAGGGGAAAGAGTCCCTTGCCGTCCAGCTTCACAAAAAGACCGATAAGGACTTTGGTATCAAAGACGACGAATTCTACTCCGAGCTCTGGTTTGGAGACTATCCCGACTTCCCAGCACGTGTCAAGGAGACAGGCGAATTGCTCAAGGATGTCCTGGACAAGAACAAGGAGACCCTCCTCGGCAAGAAGGTCATTAACGATCTAGACGGCCAGCTTCCCTTCCTTCCCAAGGTAAGGAATCTTGCTTAGTCTCTCTTCACATTGATTCAGTCATTGATTCCCAGTCAGATTCTTTCTATCGCCAAAGCTCTTCCCCTCCAGCTCCACCCAAGCAAGGAGCTCGCCGCCAAACTCCACAAGCAGGATCCAGAAAACTTCACAGACCCCAACCACAAGCCCGAAATAGCAGTCGCCCTTGGCAAGTTCGAGGTCTTTGCGGGGTGGAAGCCTCTCTCAGAAATCGAACCCCTCTTCCAGCTTCCCGCTCTTCAGCAATTCGTCCCCAAGTCCGACTCCGCCTCATGGACTGATAGCACCTTGCGGGAGGTTACCAGGAACATCCTCAAAGTTGACGAGGAGACTTCCAAAAAGGTTCAAAAAGCCCTCCTCTCCACACCCCGGGAGAAACTGGGCAAGGCAGAGTACATCCTCGACCTCCTCCCGCGCCTGCAGCAACAGTACGGCGACGCTGACCCCGGAAACTTGGTCGCGCTCACCTGCATGAACTTCATGACCCTCCAAGCCGGTGACGCCATTTATATTCCAGCAGACGGGATCCACGCCTATCTTAGCGGAGATATTGTCGAGTGCATGGCGCGCAGCAATAACGTGCTCAACTCGGGTTTCTGTCCCCCTGCAGACAAGAATAATTTGGACTTGTTTGCGGATACTTTGACTTTCAAGGCGCATTCGAAAGAGGATGTTATTCTTCCTGCTAAGCAAAAGTCGAAGAGGACTCAGGTGTTCTCGCCACCGTTGAGCGAGTTTGATATGTACAAGGTCTCATTTGGCAAGGGAGAGAGAAATGAGAGTGAGACGGTGCCTGCTCATGAGGGCCCGGGAGTGTTGATTGTGACTAGGGGAAATGGAAGGTTGTCGGCACAGTCGGAAGGCAAGGAGTTTGATCTGAGCGAGGGTGGAATCTTTTTTGTGGCACCGGGAGTGTCGGTTGATTTGCGGCCTGGTGGTGGGGAGGGGTTGGAGGTGCACATGGCTGTTGTTGTTTAGGCATCTTCAAGTGACAGATTCGCAAACTCCTGCCGGCTGCCAGTGTGTACTGGTGGAATTTGCCCCGGCATCATTTATTCTACTATACCCGAAGGAATCGTCACAGCAGTCTAAAAAAAGTAAATATTTTTACAACTGGCGGAGATAAAGAGTGTTTTGTATTTAACATTAGGCTTATAACACCACTGCAGTGACATCCATCCGTGCGTTGGGGTGCTGTAAGTGGATGCCAAGCATTCAAAGGGACTGCCAAGCATTTCCATGGCGATGTCATTCGATCTCACCAAAAATGACTGCAGTGACCTTATCGGAGATCAGTTTCACAAGAGTGAGAACTTGTGTCTGGAATGACAGCTACATAAAGTTCGAGACGAGATGGAGAAAAGGCCCTCTGGTTGGCAGGGATAAAAAAAAAGGTGGTCAAAAATCAGGGTTCAAACCGTGGCTCTGGAGCCCTGCTGCGTCACACTGCCATCCGGAACCGAGTTGATTGGCCGCCGTTGATGTCATCGGTCCTCCCCCTTTGAACTACTCCAACAGCGGACGAACACCTTCTGGGAACTGACATCGTCACCCAAATTGCTTGCCCCGTTATATATCGGCCGATACGACTTTTTCCCAGCTATTTTTTCAACTTCAGTCGAATGTGTTTTTGAACGATAGTCAAACGGAATGCAGCAACCCAACGGCGACGTGCCGACGGCCACGATGCCCTCAGGCCAATTTACGCCAGAGACCAACGATAGCGAGAGCGCTCCTGGGACCGATATCAGCGATTTTCTGCCCATTCCGGCCGTGAATCCATCAGAGACGGTTGGACCGCAAAAACCACAACCAGCAGAAGGATTGCACGACAAGCCTACACTTTCCCACGCCCTCGCGGTAGAAGACAAAGACAACTCCGAGAATCCCACTGGACTCGTGCAGCTCGACCACAATGCCGAGGAAGTTCGTGATTTGGGATGGAACGAGCCAAAGCAAGAGATCCCGGCCCCTTTGGTGGGCGGGATGGACAATGAAGAGTTGTGGTTGCTTGTGCGCCGGTTCAACAATGTATGTCTGGTCTCTATCTGCAGCTACGCAGATCAGCCTTTCTTTTAGAAAGTCGTTTTCAGCAGCTAACCGATATCACATCATGTAGACGATTTACCACACAAAAGCCACACCCTACCCCCAACCGGGCGGGCTCGATCTCAACACAGCAGATGAGGAGGAGTTCTCTCCGGACAAGATGCGAGCGAATGCCGAACGCGCTTATATGACAATCGGAGTTAGCTTGCTCGCATTTGTCAAGCACATTGCTCGGCTCAGATCATGGCGGGAGACCAGGCGCACGGCATACTTTGCGGGCGCATACTTCCTTGCTTGGTTGTTAGATCTTCTGATGCCACTGCTCATCAGCGTTTTGATTGCCCTCATCGCGGTTCCAAAGTTTCGCGCGATTCTCTTTCCCCCAGCCCCAACATCGTTGGTCGATCCCAAGACTGGTGGAATACAGAAACCCAAAGCGGGTGTCCTGGGGAGCCACGACAGCGCTACCGGCGCGCCGGAGAATCACAAGGGCGAGGCGGTCGAGCAGGAAGCTAGCAACTTTGTTAGCGGTATCGCGACCGTAGCAGTTAGCGGTGCGGTCGGCCAACATGCTGCGGGTGATCAGAGGTCAGCGGAGCAATCTACCACCGAGATGCACAAGGCCATTGGCAATAAGCCCGGTACCAAGCACGACAAGACCGAAGTACCCATGCAGACTGCCATGTGGTCCAAGATGCAGCCCATCATGCATACCATGGGCGATGTGGTTGATACCTGGGAACGGTTTGCCAAGTAAGTCATCCTGTTACTACTCGTCTTTCCGAAAGGCTAACAAGGTGTTTGTGTAGCGCTTTGGATCCAACGCCCCCTTTCCCCAGAGAGGTTCACCGGCTTCGTCTTGTCGCTCTCGTCCTTCCTCTGTTGGGAATGTCGTTGTTTGTTACATCCTACGTGTTCGTCAAGGGACTCACCTTCGGTGTCGGTCTCGGTTTCTTTGGCGACCCGCTCATTACTCCCGCTTTGGACTGGCTGAACCGGACCATCCCCGACTGGAAGAAGCTGCTGGAACTCCGCAACACCGTTCTCAAGGGTGTTCCAACTAACGCTCAGCTGACACTCACGCTCCTCCGCCTTGGAGAGGCCAACCACGCCCCGCTTCCGCCGCCACCACGGGTCAACGAACCTCCTCCGGACAAGCCTGCCCATTTGACCACCGAGCACCTCCGCGCGACAGGCGACGATGCGCCGCTCAACGCTTCGGCCGGCGAGCTGAACGACGCCATTCAGTACGATCCAAGCACCAAGCACCAGAGCACCGGTTACGATTCCGTCATGGTCGATGGCCCCGACAAAACTCAACACAAGAAGAGTCAGAAGATTCTCGGCTTCTTCCGCGGTATCGCCCGGGGAACAGTCAAGACGGCCGTGGGGGCCGACAACCTCCGTGCCAAAGTTGGAAGCCACCACGCCAAGGACCGGCTTGGTGCCGTTCCGCCGTCCGACAAGCTTCCCATTTCCGGCCCTGTGGAGTTTGAGGCGCGGTACGATGGCAAGAAGGGCAATGTTTACTTGTCTACCGCTGCCACTGTGCCCGTTGTTGCTTTTGGCCTCAAGGAGCCCAGCAAGGAGAAGATTGGGGGCGAGGTCAAAGAAGACTTGCACCCGCTCTGGAGCGTGCCTGTGGCTGATATTGTTGAGCTCAAGAAGATTGGGGGTTACGGGTGGAAGGCGAAGCTCGTGGTCGGGTGGAGCTTGGAGCGGGATGTTACCGATGGGTTGGAGATTACTACCCATGATGGGAAGACGTACAAGATTATGGCTGTGCCGTTGCGGGATGAGCTGTTTAATAGGTTGATTGCCATGGGTGGGCAGAAGTGGGAGTCTTGGTAAGGTGGTGTGGTGTAATGCCAATGGCAGGTGTTTGGATTCTGGGTTTTCGAGTCTTTATTGTTTATTTGATTAAAAAGGAGGTGTTACTAACCTAGGCACACTGTTATGAATTAATGATGTTTGTACTATCAACCTGAAGAACGAATTCTTTGCTTTTTGCTGTTGGTCACTTTGCCCAGCATGCATGCTTTTAAGTGTCAAACTGAGTTCCTGTTCAGGTACCATTAAATTCATGGAGCGAAGACACCCACCCCCCTTTGAAGTTGGCTGAAACGTTGATTAGAAGCCAAACATATTTTTATCCTCAACATAACCCCAATCTGTACATAAGTCAGCCAGGTATTTCAGATCAAAGCCCCTACTATCACGAGACTTGCATCCTTTTTCAGAACGAAGAACGCCACGGAAGAAAAAAGCAAGACAGGCTTACCCTTTAAAGCAGGAAGGACACTATTAACCAAACCAGGCGGCCCACACAGGAAAACCGCGCTTTTTCCGTTGTCGGGCGGGAACAGCTTCTGTCGCAACAGTCCCGGAGTCACATAACCCCGTTCCCCCTCCCAATTCTTTTCGTCTGGCTGGCTGAGTACGTGCGTGATTTCTATCTTGCCCTTTGTTTCTCTTTCGAATTTGTCTAATTCGTCTCGGAGTAAAATATCTTTCTGGGAGCGATTCGCGTCGATGACCCTGACTTGGGTCATGTCGTCTGGAGTCATGGCTATTCGTGCCATGAGGGCGTAGCCGGGGGTTATGCCGCTGCCGCCGAGGACGAGGGAGACGCGGTTGAAGTGGTGCGTTGCGGTGGGGGAAAGAGGGGGACCAGAGACGGAAAAAGAGCCGTGGCCGAGGTAAGTAATGTCGCCTGCTGGGCCGCGGATTTCTATCTCTTCGCCTAGGGGCATGCAGTCTAGGAGGTTGGACAGGGCCCCGCCTGGGGAGGAGGGGGTTGGGAAGTAGGTTTTTATTGTTAGGTCAAAGGTTCTGTCTTTGTTTCTATTAGGGCCGGGTAAGGGGGGATGGGGGGTATGTTTCTGGCGGCGGTGGGGGGATTTTGAGTTGGGTTTTAGGGTGAGGGTACTACCAGAGAATGGGGACGGGGTACAAGAAGCGGTTTTGGGCGTGGAAGGGGGAGTTGGGGGGGTTGTGGTGGCCGGGAGGATGGGACGAGTTGGGGTGTAGGGTCGCTGAGTGTACAGTCAGCAATCATGAAGGGGGGAAGAGGGAGGAGAAGGAGAAGAAAGAAAATGGGAAGAAGAAATACCACAAGCATCTTGTCCTGCAGGTGGAAGCCCAGCTGGATGTGCTGGCAGGTTCCCCCGAGACCGAGGTCTTGCTTCCCGTCTGGCAAGGCAAAGGTGTACCGACGAGTGTCCGGTGTGAGCTGGGTGCGTTTGATCAACTTCACGGGAACCCAGCGGTGTTGTTCAAGAGCTCCAGAGGAGGCATCAGACTTTGCCTTGGCCACGGCATTGGCGTTTTGCTTGATGAAGTCTGCCGTCTTTTGCGTGACTTTGCCGAGGATGCATTCTTTCCCTCCCTGTTAGCTGTATCCATAACCAAGAAAGGAGACAACCATACCATGTAGTTTCTTCCAGGCAAAATCATCATGGATACTCCGAAAGTGATCCGTCGTCTCCTGATGGCATTTCCCGGCGTGTGCCAGAATCGCCGGTTTACCCCCCGGATGCCAGTTCAGGACACTGGTGGCATCGTACACCTTGTAGTCCACCACGATCCAGCAATCACCCTCCTTGTCGTGTTTCTCAATTTCTTCCCGTGTGAACTCCTTTTGGGGAGCACCCCCTGTCTGCTTTGCTTCGGCAACTCTCACCTGTTCGGAAGGCTGCATCCAGCCCCCTGTTGCCGAACCAGCCTCAGTTGGGTGCCGGAACATCACCGCCGGGTTTCCGTCCTTGGAGTCAGTGATGATCTCCGGCTTGATGGTATACCAAGAGTTGTTCATCATGCCCATCAGATTCCACCGGATTCCCTGCGGCTGGATGTTCTTGGCCGAATCCAAACATCGTACCATGATCCCCTTTCCCGCCCCAGCCAAGCCCGCAAGATTTACGTCAACGTGCCAGAAGATCCAGGTCCAGAATTTATTCCCGTGCCTAATCGGAAATTCTGGGAATCTTGTGGTTGCAAATAACCAGTTATCTCCCCCATCCAAACTCACCTCAACATGCTGAATCTCGTGTCCACCCCCATTGTACGCATACCCCTCGATCCGGTACTTTTCTTTCGCTTTATCCCCCCCGAGAGAAATCACCTCCCCCTGTGCAGGCTTTGCTATGACGGAGTTCATATTCTGCTCATAACAAGCCGTACTCGGATGCCGAAACAGCACCTTGGCGAACTCGCTGTCTTTCGACACTACAAAAGGGGGCATCGCCCTGTTATCCCAGATGTGGTAGAAGCTCTCATTTTCATGATCGCTGATCCAGATCCTTTTCAACCACTTGACACACCGACCACCAATGTATCCCGGGATCATCAACCGGACAGGATACCCGTGGTCGGGCGGTAAAGGGAGGTCGTTCATATACATGGCCAGCAGCACATCGTTGGTCGGATCCATGGCGTACTCAAACGGGATAGAAGTCTCGTACGGCCCTTCACTGGGGGAGTCGGCTCCGGCAAAGTTGACATAATGCTTCTTTGAGGAAGCTCCCAGAGACTCTGGAATCCCTGCGGCGAGGAGGACGTCCCGTAACAGTGGACCTTTCCAGTAGGCGCACCCGACGGAGGCAGCGGCGTTGTTGGCGCCTTTTGTCTTGCGGAGGAGGTTCAGCTCTTTCCGGCGGTTGCCCGTGCAGGCCATGGCTACCGGGATGTTGATCATGTGAAAGCGGTTCTTGAGCGCGTCCATTGTTAGGGAAACAGTCTGCCCGTCGTACTCGATCTCAAGATGGTGGAGTTCCCAGAGAAGACGCGGGACGGCGCCGTGATTGCGGACGTAGTGGATCTCGTTTGGGGTGATCAGCCCGCCCTGGAGAAGGCAATGGACGGAAGGTTCAGCGTTCATGGGGTGGTTGCCGGTTAGGCGGATGAGGTCGGGACATCGGGGAAGCCAGTTGTCGGGGGTGAACTGGTCTTGCTCGTCGATGGAGATGGAGGAGCGGTTGTTTTTCTGCAGGCAGGGCTTTTTGCCGTCACTTTGTTGGAGATGGGAGATGTAGGTGGCTTCTTTTTCAAGAGCTTCCAGCAGGGATCGTTCTTGGGGAGATAAAGACTCTTTCTTGTCTTCTTCGTGGCGTCGCCATGTCTCCTCCTTTTGGCCCTGGCCCGATTCGACCAATACCTCCTGATGAGGGGACTCTTCTCGCCTGCGGGTGTTGATGGGCCATTTTTCCTGGTTCTTGATGAAGTCCTCTCTAGACAATTACACATCAGCCCTCACCCGACTTTCTCTCTTGTATTGAATTGGGGTAAAACTCACGTAGTCTCCAACACATACCGCCACCCCAGTGATCGATTCTCAGGATGCCGGATATGGAATGACGTTTGCTTCTCAATGACATCGCGAAAATTGACAGGATCGCCAGCGTCAATATGATTCTTCAGCTCAGCCCTCTTCTGCCGTGCCTCTTCAATCTCTTTGGCGTGCTCCGGGTCGAGGTCTTCGTGGTCGGGATGGCTGATACCCGCTCGACGGCCCTCTTGGTTCTTGAACCCGATGCTGTGGGAGCTGCGTTTGGTCCATTCGGGCTCGTCGTGGATTTCCTTCTTCGTGGAGCCAGGGTGGTGTCGGACTTTGACTTCCCAGGGAAAGTGGTGAGGCATCCTGACGGACGGTCTCAACGGCAGAGCTTTCTTTGTATTCTTTTCGCAATTGAACATGGGAAAGCACCACATCCTGCAAGACGGGCATGAGAACTGCCACTCCACTGCGAAGCAATTACCTCATCAGAAGAGGGGGCCATTGCGCTCATTTTCATCATGGCATGATGACGTTCTTCATCTGTCATGTTCCTGACATTACGATCAGGGTTCTCTGCGCTGCAATAGTGCATAAGAGCATCACTTCGTGGTATGTAGTCGTGGCGCTGTGCATGGCAACAAGCTGAGCGCTTTCGAGTTCCTTCCCACTCATTTCAATGCCGCATGAATTCTGATAATGCCAACAAAGCGTAACAAATCCAAAGTGTTCATGTTTGCAAGCTGCTCAGTCGATGCAGGACTGTATTAAGTTCCTTTGCAGCTGGAAGTGGTTATCAGGAAAACTCACCAAGAGCGAGGAAACCTGGAACAAAATGAGAAGAAAGACCCGCTGTTTGTGCACCTTGAGTTTTCACATACTAATTTCATCGCTATACATACGTGACCAAACTCAGACTCGGAATAAACCATGGTGTTTATGTCACAACCAAAGATAGGTACGGCACTATCTGCATTATATAATACAATCCGTCAAAGGACAAACATCATACAAACGAGAAGAGTTGTTGTAGGTTCTATAGTGTAGCGGTCATCACATCGGATTCTGATTCCGGGAACCCCGGTTCGATTCCGGGTAGGACCTCATTCTTTTGCGTCTTTTTTTGTCGCTTTTTCACTCTGTTACTCTGTGTGTTCCCTTTGTCTTGTGAGTCTCTTTGTCCCCTTGTATTTGTCGAGATATAATCAACCCCTACCGTCTGTCACCAGCTGGCAGTCAGCACCGTTCCTGCATTGTGATTCGCTTAACCAGGACTCCAGTGGGACTCCAATCTCGATAATCTCGATCAGATGGAAACTTTCTGTCCGTCCTCAATAAATGCCGCGATGACTCATTTATCACAAAGCCACAGGCTCCTCCATATAGATACACTCTTTCCAGCACATTCTTTCAACAATTCAGTTCAAAAGCTGCATGGCGCAGCGGAAGCGCGCCGGGCTCATAACCCGGAGGTCACTCGATCGAAACGAGTTGCAGCTAGTAATCCTTTTTAATTTTCTTTCATTCTTTTTCTCTCGTAGGCTTTTTTTGATTCTTTCCTTTTGAACATGGGACCCAGGTGTTACTCGTGTCCCTGCCATCTGGACTTGTGCTCCTAGGGACGATGGATCGAGATGGCCTCATCTCACCTCGTAGATGTCTCACCAGGTCACATGCATGGACGGACCACCGTTCCTTTGTTTCGTATCGTAAACCTCAAACAATATGACATTCTGTCGTTAATTACCATCCATTAGGAAAGAAAAAAATAATAGCAAAAGATGATTGGTATCCCAACAAAATAGCTACATAAACAAGTCATCTCCTTCCATCCATTTCCCCATCATAGCCCGGTAGACCCATAAGAAAAAACTCCGGCTCTTACTCATCATCCCACATGACCTTCATGGTAACAGGGAACGGCGTCAGCGCGCCCCAGTCCTCGCGGAGGTAATCCACGGACCCGTCGGCTCTCGGCACCGTCTTGAGCACGCCCTGCGGTCCCGGCGCGCGCCGGATGTTCTTGCGACGGAACACCGCTCGGAACATCTCCGTAAGCGCGGCGTGGCTGACCTCCCGACCCAAGAAAGCGTGCAGGCCCGCGCCAAAGTGTATGTACTTGTCCACAGGCCGGCGGGGGTTGACGGTCTCTGGCTCTGGGAAGTGTGTCGGGTCTTTGGAGGCGGCGGACTGTTTCTGTCAGATATTGTTCATACTGAAGAGGAGAGATATAGAGGGAAAACTTACGGCGTTGATAACGACTTTCTGACCCGGAGTGAAGGAGTGGTCACTCAGGCCATCTTCGGTCCGCAGGGACAGGGCAGAAAGGGACTCGAGGTGTGTCCGGGCAGAACCAGAGAGGCGGATACCTTCCAGGACGTAGCCTAAAAGAAGGGCATCGCTTTGCGCGGAAGACGGCTGGGCAGCGATGCTCTGGATCTCGATGAGGTGGGAGGAACCATTGGGAGAGAGGTAGTAATCTACCGCTTGGGCAAACTGGTGCAGCGTCAGTCATAAGAAACTTGTCATCTTGGAGAGAGGAGAAAACTTACCAGCTCACCCTGGCTGGAGGCCAGAGCAGCAGCAGTGGGAATCACATGGCTCCACGCAATGTCCTCGGTGGAGAGCTTGTTCTTCTTGAGTTCCTTGATGAACTCCACACCAAGCGCGCTCAAAGCATCATTTTTCTTGGTCTTGGGGCTCTTGACTGCGCGCTCGACGAGAGTGGCCAGTTGACCACCCACCGTCTTGGCGGCCTCAATGACGGGGAACAGCTTGACAGGCTCCGCGTCGGTGAACAGTGCAAGGGCAATGATGGCAAGAACAGAGTGCAGCTCGTGCTCGGTGTAAATGCCCTTGGGATTCTCCTTTGTTTGGAGAGGAAGACCAAACAGGGCGGAAGCAAAGTGCGTGGGTGCAAGATTGCCGACCTCACGGGCAAGGTCCACGAGTCTGCTTCCAGGGACCAGACTGTAGCTCTTCTCGGTAAGGAGCTGCTCGGTGATCCTCTGATAGAAAGACTTGACATGGTCTACAAAATCACCTGCAAACAGTGTCTGGCTGATTCTGTTGCGGTGTCCGTCGTGGGTGGCGGCGTCTCCAGCCAACTGAGGATGCTTAGCGTGAATCTTGCCAACGCCTGAGTGCCAGAGAGCTTGGAACCTGGTCTTGTCGGCCAAAATGTTCTGAGCGGCCGTGTAGGAAGTCACCTCTGTCGACTTGGAGATTCGAGTTGGGCGGCTCCAGTCAAAGAGGTGTGCGCGCTTCAGATCGGTCAAGATCTGCTTGTTTTCGTCGGGGGTCACCATGGGGTAGTGTGCATAAACGGAGTTGTAGGTGAAGTGATTCGGGAAAGCCCTGAGGAAGAGCTTGTAGAAGACGCAGCCGTGGTTGACGTTGAGATCGTACTGCACTTCGTTGAAGCCCCAGTTGGTGAGGTTACGAGGTGTGTAGTCCGTCGTGTAATGGCGATCACCTCTTACCAAGCAGACGGCATCAGACAACACGACGCGGGAGATGGTGTAAGTGGGCGCAATGCCAACACCGGGAACCATGGGCTCCTTGTGCTCCTCCGCAACGAGACCGGGGTACAACTCCACGAAATCGGGATGGTCGTAGAGCTTGCGCAGCGACTCAGCGACACCAGGATCCTTATTTATGTCCTCGAAAGTCTCGTAAGGCTTCAAGCCGAAGTGCTTCCTGAATTCGTTTAGGCCCGCGACGTTCCACCTGCGCCCCTGAATGATACCGAGGATTTCTACAGCGCGCATAGACTGAGGAACGTTCCGGGCACCAAACGAGCCAGCGGGGTCCTCGATTGCGTCGCTGATGCAGTTCACGAGGTCATCGTCGTTGAACTTGCCGTCCGGCCCGCGCTCAAACTTGTTAAACGGCCGCTTAAGTGGATCCTCGGGCAACATGCCTTCGAACTTGCCGAATCCCATGATCAGCTCATGGATGCTCAGGTCCTTCCCTGGCTTGTTGAACAGGTCGTAGTAGAAGTCCTGAATCCACTTGTCATCCTTCTCCGAAATGCATGAATGCCAGCGGTAGCAGAGGTTGAACTCGGCAGACACGACGTTACCAGTGCCACGCTCCACCCCCTGCTTGGTGTCGACATCAATACCGGTGTCCTGACGAGGGTCCAGGGTCCAGGTCGTATCGACGCGATTCAGCTACAATGAAAGTGTCAGTGGAAAACTCGAGATAAAACGACATAGGGAGACTCACGTTGACAATGTTCCGCACATAATCCAGAAGCGTGATGTTGATGTACAACCCCGAAGTGATGAGACGCGCTGTTTGGAACAAATCGTTGTCGTACTTCTTCCAAGCTGCCTCAGCCTTCTCACCCTCGAGAGAAGGAGACGGTGGCATGAACTTTCCATCCTCATTAATGCGAGCAAGGTTGTCAGCCACGTGGTTATGGACACGATTGAACATGATGAGGAAGACACCGACTCCAGGCGGCATGCCAAGAAGTCGCTTGTCGGCGAAGCAGTCGGGCTTCAGCTTGCCATCCTTGAACGTGCGGATGGTGTCCTGCATGGCCTGGTTACTGCCGTACAATGGCGAGAGATCCAGGTACGAAGATGTCTTGGATTTGGACATGTCCCGATAATCCGTCCAAAACAGGTCTGTCACCGTCACGTTAGCAGTGCCACGTTCTCCGGTTTCACGGCAAACTCGACATACCGTGGATGATTATACTGGCCCAGTACCACAAAATGCTCGAAACATTGTTCGGATGCTTCTTGTACTCTCCATCTCTACGCTTCATCACGGACTCGTAGATCAGCTCCGGGTCAGGCAGGGCACCAGGTCTCAAGACGTTGGCATTAACAGATCTTGAGTATGAGGTCCCCGCCGCTCCCAGCTGAGGAAACATGATGTTCTGCGAATGTGTCAGTTTCCTTTGGAGTTCACTCGAGGGAAAAAGGAGTCACGTACATTGTAGGAGCCATCAGCCTGTCGGTAGTGGAACTTTTCGCCAACATACAGCATAGGTGGATGTTCCAGGCTGTTCCAGAGCTCACCCAGGAAGGTGTTGGTCAACTCAACCCGGAGCTTGGAGTTACTAGGCAGGTTGGACACCAATTGGATGACCTTCTCCATCTGCATGGTCTTGTCATCCATGATCTTCTCACCCTTGATCTTGGACTTGACAGTGTGGATAAGGGCCTTCCAGTCTACAGAATCATTATCTGTCAGTATCGTTCTCAAGCACATGGAAGCAATGCAGCCTTACCAGCAAGCCTGAGATGCTTGATGTCGTCCTTCAGCTTCCCCCATTGTTTGGCCCTGCTGAAGGTGTCGGAGCCATGCTGATTCGGCAATGGCTTGACAGTTGCGTGGATAATTTGGCCATGCTGGAAGCATTCATGTCAGTATTTCCAGTGGGAGGAAGGAAGGAAGCTGAACTGAATTACCCTCTCGAAGGCATTTGCAACTCCTTCTCTGGTGGCACCCGTCGGCTTGAGGTCAAGAGGTGTTGGCTTCGGGTTTGCCTGACCAGAAACTCTCTCCCACTTCTTTGGTGGGGCCGATGAGCTCCCGCTGCTTGAAGAACTGTTTACGGAATCGACGTGGACTCCATGGCCGTTTGAGGCTTTTGCTCCGTTCCCGTTGTTATATGACCCCGACATGTTGAACACAAGATGACAAGAGGAAAGATAAAAGGGGTATAGATAGGGGTACAGGTAAAAAAAAAAAAGGATTTTGGAAGAGATGTTGGAATACGAAGAATTCTTTTCAAGATGCAAGGGAAATACTTTCTGGGTTGGGGGACGTTGCACACTGCACACAGGCCGGATTTATTTGAATCAGAGAGTCTCTCGCGGAGAAACAGCGACTTGGGTGTTCATAATAATCCCAGCCCGCGCGCAATGTGATACCTTGCTGGCTGCAGTTATCCGTTTCCCCAACCCGTCAGGGCCGCTTCACTCAGCCATCTGCTTCCTATGAGGATTGTGATCAGCGAATCGAGGCACCCATGAGAAATGACGTGGAGCTTTCTCAGCTGGGATTCCATATTGAGCCAGCCACTGCACTTGGTAAAAGGTTCGCCAAGCTACTACTGCGACTGCGGAAGAAGGGTAGTTCCCACGTCGACGAAGGGGGTGTGTGAACACCGCGAAAGAATACCCGCCAGAAGATCGGTCGGTGTCTTTGCTGGCATGTTGTGCGGCAGCCACGGACGCTCGGCACTCGACCTTCGATAGGCAATTCAGACGATCGAGCGACATGGGATGTGTCAATCGAGCAATACAATTACCAATCGAGAATTCGAGAGAATGGTGGAGCGATTTACTGGATTCCGTATCCGCTACCTACCGCATGCAAAGACCCACGCACGATGCTGCACGCTTGTAGTCAAGCCAATTGCGAGCAGTGAAGCCATTCAGACATGTAGTAGCAGAGCATTCGAGCAGCTACCAATTACCGATAACAATTGGCGAGGAGGCGGTGGGATTTGTGTCGATCAGTGCACTAGCAGCGTCACGTCCCGGCTCTCCCAAAGAAGCCACGGGAGACTAGCCTGTGTTCAAGACCCCTAGGGATCGACGTACCGTCCCTAGTGTCGTGTTAATCATGTTCATGGGTGACTTAGCCCCGACAGACGCCCGGGACCAGATCCGAAGTAACTAATTGGAGGCTGAAACCCGACCAATCATGACCCAGCCGCACCGATGATCCTCGACTAAAATTTGTCTGGCCGCAGTTGCCGCGACCAAGACCTCCTGACCTCCGCTTATTTCTTCTTTCACTCCCTTGCATCGCCGCATAGCAGCTGAACTGCGCGTGGCGCCTGTAATGATTGACACTCCAGACCATGATAGGATCCCCGGGAACCATTCTCCACTAGCGAGTTGCCCGACCGCTATCGCGGCCAATCGTGCTGTCGCCAGGGATCCGAATTTTGACCGGTGGCTGCTGCAGTTCCTCTCGGTGTCAAGTTGCTGATAGGGTAGGAGAAAGATCGATATCCAAGACGCAATGACGCCAAACCCACAGAAGTTGATCGCACGGGCGAGGGATCGGCGTTCAAGTACGGAGATCGTTCATCAACCTGGCTCGATTAGGCATCCCTCGTTGTTGTGGAGGTTCAGAGGGGGAGGGAAGGGGAAGGGGGAGGAACTGAGGGCACGGTGTAATCGTGTTGCCAGGAGTGGACGGAAGTCTGCATGATGTGATAAAGGCCCGGCTTGGGAAAGAGGGTGTCTCCCAGATTTGGTGATAGGTCAATGGGTTCTCCCTGCTTGCTGTTGAGAAACATTGACTTGTGCTACCCATCGTGCATTTGTCTTTCGAGTCAGGCTTCTCCCGGGACTGGAATTTTTGGGTGTCATCAAGGCCATTGACGAAGGAGAATGGATAAAATGCACCTTACGCCGGGACGAGAGCGCCATGCTCGAGTGGCTAGCGCTGAACGACAGTCTGTCAACCAAGAAGAGTTCCATTCGACCCATCAGCCGTCTCGTCCGGCTACTCCAATGGCAGAGAAGGGGTCCCAAGCTCGTCATCGCAAGCCACGCAAACTTGTGCTATGCTTTGATGGCACGGGAAACAAGTTCCATGGCGATGACAGCGACAGCAACATCCTGAAGATATTTCGTATGCTCGACAGGACCGCCAGTGATCAGTGTGAGTGTTTCATCCCCTTCCACAAGGTGATTGCTCCATATATCATGTAACTAACGCTGTGATCAGTCCACTATTACCAGCGTAAGTTTGGGTAACACAACTGGATGTTCCTATATGTTTACTGACTTTATGCAGCGGGAATTGGTACATATGTTATTTCGAACAGCTTGACCCGTACATCCACTGTGGCGAGGTTCAAATCGTGGTAGTACGTATCCTTCCTCTAAATGTTTTCTCTTTCCAATTGGCCTGGACTTTGAGGACTGATGGGTTGTCCAGTCAAAAGTCAAAAGACTCGGCAATTGGCTCATCTTTCGACCATCATGTGGTGGGAGGCTACCGGTTTCTCATGCGCTTTTACAACACCGGCGATGAAATCTACATCTTTGGGTTCAGTCGAGGAGCCTACGTGGCACGCTTCTTGGCTGAGATGTTGGATTACGTCGGGTTATTGTCCCATGGTAATGAGGAATTGGTCTCGTTCGCATGGAAGGCCTTCTCGTAAGTTCATTTCACATACGACTACCTGTAGGTACGTTGTACTTGCCATCAGCTAACAGTTCTGGTAGCAACTGGCAAAGTCGCCAAGGACACAACACGCCCGGGGGAAGCAAAAAGAAAAAGGAGATGTACACCTTTATGAAGGGTTTCAGAGAGACCTTTTCAAGGCCAGTACGGAGAATTAGATTTCTTGGGCTCTTTGATACCGTGAACTCGGTTCCTCGGTTCGAGACAGCATTCTTACAGCGGAGTAAGTACCCTTACACTGCAAGGACAAGTGCCAAGGTAGTTCGTCATGCAGTGTCGATAGATGAGGTGAGAGCATCCCGCTGTAGACCCGCGAGTTTTTGAGACTTTGCCTTTTGTTGCTGACTTTGACCCGGACTAGCGCCGTGCCAAATTTCGACAAGACCTGATGTACCAAAGTGGTGGGAAATCGTCGAAGGAGGCTCATCCAGCAACACACAAGCTTTATGATATCCACGAGAAGTATCGCAGAAAGAGTGTTGCACCAGCCAAGATGGGGCAGGGTTCAAACTCCAATACTGATCGGGGCCGACGCGAGACGCTGAATGTAGAAGCCGCACCATACCGGCGCTCGCACTCCAAGGGATCCAGGCAGACACGCTTGACCGATGGGTCGGGCATGGATGGAGCGCAACGGGACGACAAGTCCGAGGTCTCGGTAGCTCCCCACCCGCACGACGAGGAAGATTCGCTGGCTGAGACTGAGGACGAGTCGGACCAGGACATCGACGAGGTCTGGTTTGCTGGCGGACATGCCGATATCGGGGGCGGGTGGGAGGAGGAACTCGCCGACTCCAAGGCAGCCAGTCATGTTCCCCTCGTCTGGATGGTGCACGAAGCCATGAAGGCAGGCCTGCACTTCGACGTCGACAAGGTACGCGAAATGGGCTGTCTCGAAGCACTCCATGGCGAGGAGGAAGAAAACGCGGCGCGAGAAAAGCAAGACCGAGGCGATGAGGACATTGCGCCACACGACACTTCTATCCCAAACATCATGGTCAGGAGTTCCAGTATGAGCACACCCAAGTTGTTGCAGCAGTCGAGTTTCAAGGATTCGTTCAACGGCAATGCATCACATTCCGAAGGGTCCAAGGAGAAAGCAGCCGACAAGCCGCTTACTTTTCGAGAGATGATGCACCGTGCCCACACGGCACGAATTCACGACAGCTTGGAGTTCGACTGTGGGCTGAGCAAGACTTCGGTTTTGGCGTGGAAGATTATGGAATACCTCCCATTCCGTCGCATGGACCTGCAGAGTGATGGCTCGTGGAAACCGATCCGGTGGCCTTTGCCCGGTGGAGAGGTCCGAGACATCCCGGATGGGTGCAGAGTGCACGGCAGCGTTATCAGACGAATGCAGACGGATCCAAAGTATCGGCCTGGTAATCTGATCATTGGCGGGGGCGGTCGCGGGGTGAGGGTCGCTGGCGAAGAGCACGGCATGGGAGACTGGGTATGTGTACAAAACGATGGCTGCCCAATTGGAGAGATCTTCATGAAAAGCGAGGAGGTTGAGAAGAGACAGAATGGGATGTCGGAGAAGGCTACTGCTCGTGTGAATGGGACGTGAGTTTCGGTGCTGGACGCCAGGCTAGGTATATTGAGAACTCTAGGTACTTCATTAGAGAGATCGAGCGGTGGTGCCATCGGAAGCGCTACAAGCTACGTACCTTAATTACTTGCAACCAGCAATTTTCCATTTGTTCTGGGGGTCCCAGCGTCTCAATATGAATATCGTTGATTTCCTAATCATCACGACTGTTGAATGCATTCAGCAGCAACGAAACAGATGCTTTACTGAACGCCTTTTGTCTAGGTACCTTGCATGATAAGGTAGGTATTCTAAACACCTCTTGCACCTGGCACTTTTGCTTAGGCGGCATATAGCGCCATTGGGCACAACTACCTAGGTTCGTCAGTGAGAAGGCCTTTCGGTTCAAGGTTGTGCAGGAGCGGGGAAAGCTCCAATCGGCAGAGAGACCTTACCTTCAGGCGCGTGATGGATTCCATTTTTCTTGGTTTCCAGGTTGCGGGAGAGCGTAAAGGCAGAAGCTGAAAAGATCCAGTGCTTGCCAAGGAAGACCTGCGTATTTCTCAATATCTGCCATCCACGATATCCACTAAGAACTCCCGGCATCATGTGGCTTCTACACATCACAGACACAGACACTATTGAATTGGAAGAGTTCGCTGACAACTGCATTCCGCCCTATGCCATCCTCTCACATACGTGGGGACCGAACGAAGTCCTCTTTGAGGATATGCATCCTTCAAATCAGACAAGCGTGCAGTTAAAGGAAGGCTACGTAAAGTTGCGAGGGTGCTGCACTATGGCCAAATCGCGGGGTTTCGAATATGCTTGGATTGATACCTGCTGCATCGACAAGAGGAGTAGCGCTGAGCTTTCAGAGGCAATCAACTCCATGTATCGCTGGTACCAAGCGGCCAAAGAATGCTATGTGTATCCCGCAGACGTGTCTAGAGAAGGCTACAAAGCATTCTGGTGGACAAGATACAAGGAGAGTGAATGGGAGGAAGCAAAAACCTTCTCGACAAATAATGAGGACAATGAAGGGGAAACCTTCTTCACGAGCAAGTGGTTCATCTTCTTTAATCGTCATTGGGTCGAGGTCGGCACCAAGGTGACTCTGTGCTATGAGATCGCAAAGCGCACCCGAAGTCAGGAGAGGTTCCTTAGGGGGCAAGATGACTTGGATACTTCCAGCGTCGCCCAGCGAATGGCCTGGGCGGCAGGTCGAGAGACCACGAGGATCGAAGACCGCGCATATTCCCTTCTTGGCATCTTTGGCATTCATCATCCCGTTCAACCCTCACGGTAATTATATCAGGCGCGAACCGCCCACTTGGAGCGGCAACGGTGTTCACCTCGAACTGGAATTTATCGGGATAGATCCCCGAGGAGTTGGTATTGCCCTTCTCCATTGCAAGGAAAAATACGGGCCAAATATCCCCATTGCTATCTATTTGAGCGACATATTTCGAACTCTGGACCAGTTTGAGAGGATACACACCACCGAATTCGTGAAGCTTGCCCTATCTGTCTATGACACAGTGTCTAGTTCAACTCCCAGGAAACTTTGTACCCGGAGACGCCGAGCTGGGTATAATCAGGAGCGGAGAGACGATACTGCCTACGGAGACATCACTTCAAGCATTTACCCAGATGATCGATTGTCCAGTTGGCAACACGATCTACAGAAAGCGCTCTTGGAGGCAATCGGAAATGGGTTTGACGGTGGCGTGTGGCTATACCTCACGCAGAGTGATGTTGAGGACAGTTTAGCGGGGGAGCTTGGCAGAGAGGCACTGTGATTGGCCGTCAAACGAGGGCACGGGAATGTTGTTAGGGTTTTGTTGACTAGGAAGAGCATAATGCAACATTTCAGAAAGGAAGCGCACACCATGCTGTCGGAAGCAGCAAGGGCAGGGCATACTGAGATCATTATGCATCTGCTTAATTCCCATCAAGTTTGGTGAATATCCAGGAAGATGGCGGCCGGGCTGCTCTGTCGCGGGCAGCTGAACAGGAACAATACGATGCCGCGGCGTTGTTGATCCAACGAGGCACTTACATTCTGTTGGAAGACAGATGGACAGGCAAGACGCCGCTGTGGTGGGCCAGAAACGCTGGACACCGGGAGCTAACAGACTTATTGGTCCATAAAGAAGCGGAGATTACACGAGAACATCGCAAGATACACATTATCCCTGGCGCCTCGGGAATCAGAAACATTTCCTCAGCGATTCATGACTGGAACCGAGAAAAGATGAAATGGGTAACGTTCCGGGCGGAGGCGGAACAGGACATCGAAAATTGGTACCTCTCTCGCAATGACCGCCCGGTGATTACTATACTTCAAGACGCTCAAGATAAGAAGAAGATTGGGGATTATTTGATCCGATGTTGCGAGATCTATGTTCATCATGGAACCATGTCGCAAGGGGTGGTCGGTGAAAGAGGATAATATCGCTTATGGTGAGCTCCGAAATATCTGGTTCGAACTGGACAACAAATATAAGGATTGGATTTGATCAAGAGACTACCTCACATAGTCCAGAGAAGACGTAACAATGAATGATGAAAGTCAAGTAAAATTAACATGATGTTCCCACGACAATAGGGTAAGGCCGAAAGTTTGGATCCGCTCTCTCGTCCTCCATCCCAGTCAAAGCCTCGCCATCATAACGTTATAAAAGAAGAACATCTTCCAACGTCCAGAACAGGAGCCTGCAAAAAGAATAACAGAAAACATGGGCAGAAAAAACAGCATCTTCACTTGTAGCAACCAATCAAAATACAATCCCGTCCCGCCTGTATCGCTCCAGATACTCAGGAGCTACCTCGTCCCTCAAGATCTCCTGCGTGATCTGCAAATTCCAGCGCTGCGCCCACTTTTGAACAGTCTTCACTGGTACAGGCCGGGTACCGTTCATCTTGACATACTCGTGCAAGTATTCCACAGCATCGGCGAGGTCAGACGATCGTATGTGTCTCCTGGACGTGAGAATCATGCTGATCTTTGCCGTGAAGGCGTATTCCCAGGGCGCCGCAAGCAGTGTGAGCCCTGATCCGCGGTAGACCTCGACCCCTTGGTCCTGGGCCAGGTACGTCAGCTCGTCCTGCGTGGGCCCCGACATCCACGTTTGCATCTGGGTATTGAGCCAGCCGGTACCCAGGGAGGGTATCCTGGTGCGGGCCTCGAGCATGGCGTCGTCAAGCAGAAATTGGGCTGCGTCGCTGAGCTCGGACCCGAAGACGTTGATGTCGTTGGGGCTCGGTCGGGATTGTAGGTAAAGAGTGTTGACCGCGCCGCCGATCACAACGAGCTCGATACTTTGGTGTCTGTCGGCGATGTATCTTGAGATAAAATCCAGGCCTGCTAGCAGGTGGTCGCGATTGATATCTTTTGTCGCACGAGGAGAGACAAAACCGTTAAGGGCGGACATGGTGAGTGATATGAGCGGTTGACCTATGAGGTTTAGATTGATAGAGGACGATATGGTAAGAATGTTAAGGTAATGTGCAGTGGACTTCTTGATGGTATTCTTGGGATTCGAATGCTGCACCTCAAATCACGAAGCGATCATGGAACTTCTTATACTTTGATGAGCACACATCATGGGCCCAAACTCACCCTCACTGCTATATCTATGGTGTAAATACTGTTGTCGCTGAAGTTTTGAGCTGAAGCCACAGGAATGAGATCACACACATAAAACGACCTAGGCCGTCCAGACCAGACCGTGCTGCCGCTGTGAGTGTGGGCAATTGCACAGCCAAGATCCCTGTTAGCCGCCCGCGGATATGCGTATTGGTGTCAACCAGGAAGAGCAAGAATGACGCCTCGAATGAAGCCCACCTCCGGTGAGCCCTTTCACCGTGACCTTGGTCAGTCTTGGCGTAATTATTCTATCTGACTTGAACGCAACTGGCTCTGACCCATATCGCCGCCTATATTCCGGAGTCACCCGATACCTGAGAACTTGCTCCGTGACGTGGCGTTTCTACCGCCGCGCCCACCCAAGCACCGTGCTCACTGGAACAGGCTGATTACCGTTCCGGGTGATGTATTCGTGAAGGTATGCCACCGCATCAGCGAGGTCGTACGGCCGGACTTGCTCGAGATCGGTCAAGATTCTGTTGATCTTGGCGGTAAAAGCATACTCCCAGGGAGCCGCGAGGATGGTAAGCCCTGATCCGTCGTAGACTTTGACTCCTTGCTTGCGGGCCAGTTGGGTTATTTCCTCGCGGATGGGACCAGGCATCCACATCTGGGTTTCAGTGTTGAGCCAGTCGGTGCCCAGGGCGGGAATTTGGTTTTGTGCATCGTACATAGCTTCGTCTAGCATGATGCGCGAGGTATTGCCAAATTCGAATCCGAACACATCAATGTCGTGAGTGGTTTCTCGAGTGCGCAAATGGAGGGTGTTGACGGCTCCACCCACCGCGATGACCTCAATGGCCGCTCGTCTTTTCTGAGCAACGAAGTTGGAGACGTGATCCAGGGCGGCACGGAGGATGTTGCTGTCCATATCGCGAGTTACGGGAGGAATAACGACACCGTCTTCACTGGCGCGGTTGCGTGGTATTTGGATGGTGACGTTGGAGGGACGACTGATCATCTCGCGTTGAATGCCGGGGGTTTGGAGGCCTTGCTGGCGACCTTTTTGTTTGGGCTCATGTTCCTTGCCGGAGCATTGGCCCATGATGACGATGATGAGTGTCTTGAGGGAACTTGGAGCATTGGTGATAGGAACCAATTCAGAAAAAGAATTCTGTTAGTGTACGGAACCGACCTTCACCAAGTGGACGAGCAAGTGCCTTGCTTTCTCATGGGTTTATTATAGGTGCCTGTCGCTCGCTTTTTCCAATTCACTATTACAAGCCCGGCAATCACCGAAATCATATTCACTTCCATTTGCGGACCCAGGTTAAGAAACAAACTTAGCGGCAGTGAGTCTGATTCACTTAGTCATTCACGGGTCCATGGAGGCTGCTGACTGGGCGGCGTCAAGAGAAGGC
Organism: Podospora australis; assembly: GCA_033296905.1. Classification (NCBI taxonomy): domain Eukaryota; kingdom Fungi; phylum Ascomycota; class Sordariomycetes; order Sordariales; family Podosporaceae; genus Podospora; species Podospora australis. The sequence continues at coordinate 841 of MU864427.1, read as the reverse complement.
AGTTGCACCGACACCCGACCTTCTTCCCTCCCCGCACAAACCAACACCACCTCGCCTGAAATTTACCCTTGTACCTATTTGCATCTACACTTTTCGTTCCACTGTGTCTAAACTATCCACAGCGAATCTCGACAACAAGTAATGATTCCCTGACGGAATTGCCTATGGACACCATGCAGCAGCAACAGCATCCCATTACCAGCATCAAGACGCGACACTACCGCAGACGACAAGTGGCGAGAGCACTCCTCGCACGCCATTCCCACCACATGCATTCAGAGGACCTCCCGCAAAATCCAATAAAAGTGGTTTGCATCTCGGATACCCACAACACTAAGCCAGTATTACCGCCCGGTGATGTTTTGATTCATGCTGGCGACCTTACTGAGCACGGTTCCTTCGATGAGGTGCAAGTCGGGTTGGAATGGCTGTCTTCCCAACCGCATCGCTTCAAGATCCTCATCGCTGGAAATCACGATGTGCTCTTTGACGAGGACTTCCTGGAAAAATATCCCGAGAGAAGATATGGAGAGACAAGAACGAAACAAGATCTTCACTGGGGTGACGTGATCTATCTCCAGGACACGTCCATTACTCTGAACATACCCATTGCTGTGCAGACCGATGATGGTGGCCAGACAGTGATACGGAAAGTGACCATCTTTGGCAGCCCATGGACACCTCAATACGGCATATCGGCCTTTCAATATGAAGTGAACTCTGGTCAAAATCATTGGTCACAGCGACTTCGAATCGAGGGAAGACGCTACCGACCTGACGTTACTGTAATGTCCCTCGAGCGTCTGCGTACATGACCCCGTGGCCGCCTCCCAGATCTTGA